>VDFB02189868.1:232167-256581 GCA_007258455.2 Sequoia sempervirens
AAGTAGCATTGTCCTCAAAATATTAGTCTCATTGAACCTTATATTGGACAATGTCTATTTCGCAACTTGACATTGTGTCTATCTAGAATTCTAATGGGCTCCACCAGCACCACTCTTGGATCCTGCACTTGTAAAGAATGCCAATCAAGTATATGAGATGCATCTGGAATATGGCTTAAGCAAAGAAACATGAAATACATTATGGAGTTGAGCTAGAGCAGGTGGAAATGCAAGTCGATTGCAATCGGGATAATCACTTCCAGCACATCAAAGGGACCCACATATCTAGGGGCCAACTTGGAAGATTTTCCAAAAGTAATTGAGATCTTATGTGGCTTGACTCTTAAAAAGAATTTGTCTCCCTCAAAGAACTTCCTGAAGGTTCTATTCTTGTCAGAATAACTTTTTTTCTATCTTTCGCTTCCTTCAGTCTTTCCTTGATGAGTTTCATCTGCTCTTCCATCTCTTTGAGCAATTCAAGACCCACTACAATCCTATCTTCCAATCTGTCCTAGTTGATGGGTGTATGACACTTTCACCCGTAAAGAGCCTCGAGAGGTGCCATACCTAAGGATGCATGGAAAGAGTTATTGTATGCAAATTCTACGAAAGGTAGATACTCTTCCCACTTATACAGTTGGTCCATGCAATACATTCAAAGGAAATCCTCTACTACCTGGTTGAATCTCTTTTTCTGGCCATTAGTTTGAGCATGATATGCTAAACTAAAATTCAACTTAGTTCCCAAGGTTGCATTCAAATTTGTCCAAAATCTGGATGTCATCTGAGTATCCCTATCGGATATGATAGTCTCTAGCACTCCATGCAAATAGAAGACCTCTTAGAAAAATTTCTTGGCCAAGGTCAATGATCCATCCTTAAGATTCCATAGAATGAAATGTGCCACCTTTGTCAACTTATCGACTACTACCAAGATGACATCATGCTTTCTTTTACTCAATGGAAACCCTTGGATAAATTCCATACTGATCATTTGCCACTTGCACTCAAGTATGTCATGAGGATAGAGAAGACCTACTAGATGTGCATGTTCAACCTTGACTCATTTAAATTCCAAGAATTTGGCTACATACTTGACTACATCCTTCATGAGCTTAAGCTAGAAATACAAAGATTTCAATTTTGCGATCATCTTGACAACTTTGGGGTGTCTTGAATATGGTGCAATGTGGATTTCCTCCAAGACCAACTTTTTGAGTTCTCCAAAATTTGGAATATACATCCTCCTCTGGTATCTTAGGATTCCATCTAGTTCAATTTCATACCCATCATATCAATGGTCTAAAGGGCTCACCTAAAGAGCTTGCTTAACCTTTTCATAATGCTCATCCCCTTGTAAGTGTTGCATTACTTGTTGCCTTAGATTCAACCTTGTCAAGGTCATAGCTGCCAAATGTCTTCTTCTACTAAGAACATTAGGTACTCTATTATATTTTCCTTTAATTTACTCAATTCCAAAGTTGTACTCACTAAGGAAATCCAACCATCTTCTCCGACGTGCATTGAGATTTGGTTGGGTGAAGATATATCTCAGTCCTAGATAATCTATTATGAGCTCAAATGGCTTCCCCAATAGGTAATTCCTCCACATCTACAAGGCATGCACTATTGTAGCTAATTCCAAATCTTGTGGTGTGTAGTTCATTTCATGCTACTTTAGCTTCCTTGACTCATATGCCACCACTTGCCCATCTTGCATTAGTACAACTCCTACACCATCTCTTGAAGCATCTATGATCGTTGTAAACTGACCATTGGAATCAGGTATAGTCAACACTGGGGCTGTCGTGACCTTCTCCTTTAGGAGTTGAAATTCTTTCTCATACTTTTCTATCCATTCAAAAAATTTCCCTTTCCTTTGAAGAGATGTGATTGGGGATGCAATCTGGGAAAATCCTTGTACATACTTCATGTAGTATCTCGCTAGTCCCATAAAGCTTCGCACTTTTATCACACTTTGAGGTGTTGGACATTCTACTATTGCATTTATCTTTTTGAGATCTACAAAAAATCCTTCCACTAATATGATGTGATGAGCACTTGGATCCAAAAAGCTTCTTCTCTCTAAGATGTTATAAGACTATCCTTGAATGCTTATCATGCTCCTCAATGGACTTGGAATAAATCATGACATCGTCAATAAAGATCAATACAAATTCATCTAGACAATCTCTCAATACACTATTCATCAGATTCATGAAAGCTACTGGTGCATTGGTTAGACCAAAATGTACCACCATGAACTCGTAGTGTCCATATCAAGTCTATAAAGTAGTCTTAGGGATGTCCTCTTCTTTTATTCTCAACTGGTGATAACCAGATTTGAGATCTATTTTAGAGAACATTGTTGCTCCCTTCATCTGATCAAATAGCTCATCAATCCTCGAAAGAGGATATCTGTTCTTGATGGTCACCTTGTTCACCATCTAATAGTTAATACACAGACGCAAGGTTCCATCCTTCTTCTTAACAAAGATAACCGATGCACCCCAAGGAGACACACTAGGTCAAATAAGTCCCTTGCTCAATAGTTCCTATGACTAGGCCTTCAATTTGAATAACTCGGTGGTATTCATCTTGTATGGGCCTTTAGACTGAGGTTCAGCTCCCGATACTAGATCAATAAAGAAATCAAATTCTCACTTTAGAGGCAATTTTGTGAGTTCTTTAGGGAATACATCTCGGAACTCTTTGAGAATAGGGTAATCATCCAAATAAGGCTTCATATTTTTAGGTTTGTTAACATGTACCACATAGATGGTACACCCCTTCCTTTGAGTCCTCTTGAGTTGCATCGTTGAGATCTGCCTAAGCTTTAGTGGTCTCTGGATTCCACGAATCTCAACTAGGTTTCCATTGTCGTCCAAACAACTAACTTTTTCCTCACAATTTATAATGAACTTGTGCTTGATTAATTAGTTAATCCCCAAGATTACGTTGTAGTAACCTAAGGGTGCCACATAAAGGTTTACTTGAGTAAGAAAATTGGGAAGTTCTAACTCACTGCTATAGAGACATGAATCCACCCTTTGCTCTACTCATTTTCTATTCTAGACCATCCAATAATTTTCCATCTATCCAGGTCTAATGGATAGCTTAAAAATCATCCTTAGATCAACAAAACATTCAGTAGCTCTAGTATCAATCAAAATAGAAAAAAAATTGTCATATAGCTTACTCGACAGCTAGATTGGCGAGGCTTGATATTTAGCTTGCCTATCATCCATCGCCACGTGGATTTGATGTTGATTTCCTTCCTTTCTCACTATTGAATGTTGTGGGAAACTTGAGGTGTAGTGGTCACCTCCGCAAGTGTAGCAGCCATCGTGAGGCCCTTTCTGACCTCCCAACCTATCTTCCTTGGAGATCTTCTATTTATTATCAAAGTTTCCTTTGCTATTGTTGGCCTTCTTATTCTTTCTACCACTATTTCCCTCTCCTTTCTCTTCAGAGTCACTTCCCCTCTTCAAATTCTTGATCTAACAAGGTTTGTCTCCTTTCTAAAATTTATTTTTCCTCAATCAAGACATAGAATCAGATTTCTTTTGAAAATTGGATAGCTATTGCAGCTTTTGTTCTTTTTTAGTGGCCTTCTCGAAGACCTCCATGGTGAGTGGGTTATGTAAGTCTACCTCTACTCCAATCTGAGGTATCAACCCAATTATAAATTTCTAGATTCGGAAGCATTCATCACTCTAGTACTAGGGCACATACTTCAAAAAATGAGTGAACTTTTCCCAATATTGAGTTACTAATATGCTCCCTTGAGCTAAGTTATGGAACTTTGTCATCTTCTTATCGGAAAAGTGTTGAGGAAGCCACCTTTTTCAAAAATACTGGAGAAACTATTCCTAGGTGGTCTCTCTAGGTTTCATTTTTTGTTTTACCATTTCATTGTTCCACCATGTGGCTACCTCACCAGAGAGCTAGTATGTTTCCCATACAACCTTAGTTTCATTTGATGAATTTTGAAGCTTGAAATACTTCTCCATTTCAATGATACATGGTTTCGCTCCATCTCCAATGGTTTTGTCATCAAACTTTGATAGAGCCACCCTTTTTAGGTCTTTACCGAGATCTCCTTTGATTCTAACTTGATTATTGACATCTAGATATTTATTTCCTTGCAGTTGCTCCTCAATCCTCTAGTTCTAACCATCTCGCATACCTCAGAATTCCCCTTCCAAATAGTCCATCCTATTTTCCTATTGGTTTGGGAGGTCAAGGATTTGATCCAACCCTTCATTTTGACCATCACTTGAACCTTTATTCCTGGTGTTCACAATGATGGTTCACAAATAACTTGTGTCACAACCCGCGTTTAGTGCAACTGACACAAGCTTTCTATATTTAATTATTTCAACATATAATACTAAGTATTATGACATGCATTCTTAAAAAGATGTGCATGATTTTTTATAACAAGAATAAGTCATTCAACCGCACAATTTGAACACAAGAAACACTTTCTTTATTTATAATAATAACATATTACAAGATCTTGATTTACAAAATTTTCCCCATACTAGGTGGGCTATTCATTATTAGATAGAGGAAACTCCTCTAGGTTTTTGTCAAAGTCTATTACAACCTTCTTGAAAGAGGTAGGATGTGCATGCAGGAACTCCTTTTCCTCTTTAGTCAAAATGGGTGCATTGGGTCCATACCCCAAAGGCCAATCTCGAATTGTAGAAGGTTTCTTAGTTTTTACAATATGCTTAGACTCTTCGATTTTCTTTCCCATCGAGCTAACTTGAGTCAAGTGAGGGCATGTACCAAACCCTCATCATCGGGAATCTCAAGGTGGACTTCAAGTGTTGGGTTATCTTAAACAACTTTTTTTTAGTAGTCCTAATGGTCCTTCCCTTCTTTTACCCCGACTTTGACCTTCCTATACCTGCATTCAATTCAAATTCAGTAAAATCAAAATTGAATTAAGGGTTGACTAACCCCAATTTTTTACCACTGTGGGCTCATAGGCCTAGAGCATAACCCTAAGATTTGATACCAAATGTAATGTGTCATACATAAATAACACTCAAAAATAAAATTTGACATTATGAATAATAAATTAAAGACATAGTCAATTAGCTATTTTTCATCATAGCACCATATCTCAAAAATAATGATTTATATTCATTTACAAATGTCAAATTTACAAGTTACACTATTTGACTTGGGCCAACATAGCCTCTTAGTTAAATCAAATTGCATCATGAAGTACAAAGTACAATAATCAAGAATATGGAATTTCGTATAATTCCTCTTCAATGCTCACCATAACTAGTGGACGAGAACATGGCTCAAGCACTTTTCCACCCAACCACGAAGCTATGCTTCCCTGGAATTCTTCCTATCTCGAAGAATATCAAACCCTACACAGAATAATTAAAAAGAGATATAGTATGCAAGGTGGGATCTGGTGCGTGCATAACATCCACATGCATTGCTATCAACATTTAGAACATGCAAGATCTTTGCTAGGAAATGGAAGAGAGTTAAATCATAAAAATTAGACCATTCAACATAATGGACTACAAATGCTTGGCTAAGCATATGCTATATACAACTAAAATAAATAGATTTTGGAAAATAAAAACCTATACTCTCTGATAGCCCATTTTCAACACTCGTTCTGGAAGATAACCTCCCACATACATAAGATAACATACATCTTATCCAAGTCTCACAATTTGCAACTATCAATCTGGTTATAGTAGTTTTTAACTAGCCAATCATTTCATAATTAAGAATCAAACTATCTACAACATAGTCTACGTATGATTTATTTGGCTATCTCTATTCAATATGCACATGAAAGAATGTAACTAGATATAACATTTATGCAATCATATTTTAAACGTAATACATGATTTAAATCATCAATTACAATAAGAATATCATAAAACATGCATCAATAATTACAGATTTCCATTATTCCTTCATACTTGGAATGAAAACTATATTTCAGATAAGAAAATTAAAAAAAAAATTAAAGAAGGTATATCACATGTATGTGTAATGCATAAATGGAATATTTATGCATGTACACATATATGGCCTTGTTAAAAATGGTGTATGTGTATACATTTTTTTTTAAATAAATGAAAGATCTATTCCACATACAGATTCCTATATTTGAATAGATGTCAACTTTCATTAGATGTACAAACAGATTCAACTAAAAATATAGGAACATAAACATTAAGCATTCCTTCTTAGACCTTGATTTAAATTGAGTTTCAAACAGTAAGTCACAAAGTCATTTTTCATAAAATCAAATTGCAATTGACAACATATATAAATCGGCATGTTTTAACAAAATCCATACACACTAGATTCAATTTGACTTCTTTTCAGAATGTGACAATTCATTGTATAAGAAAATAACAAGTTTTCATAATTTTTTTCAATCAATTCTTTCAACAAGAACAATCAAAAAAATAACTTTTAGTTCTTTACTTATGTCACAGTAAGAAGGATACTTCTAATGGAGAAGGGTCAAAATCCATACACTCTAAAGCATTTTTGTCACAATTAGAAACATCGACCCATCCCTAAGGACAATGAGAATGCTACTCTATTTTGAAAAAAAAATCAGAGACTAAATAATAAATTTCACTGAGAACGAATATCTCATTCGGGCCCCTTTCATTCTTCTCAGGGATTTGAAATCTGATTCTAATTCTATTATTCTTGTATCATTTTTAAACAATACTGAAATCATTTAATATCAAGTGGATTGATATGAAGAACATTATTCTACTCATTTCATTCTTATGAGCATTTGTTATTGGATTTAGGAAATATAAGCATGTTATCATTTTAGGACGATAGCATGCTTTCGTTCGGAATTAAACATCATATATCTCACTCAATGTCTTTTAGACAACATGGTGAATGTCAACCAGACAATAAGACATTTTAAAAAAAGATATGAAATAATAATAACATTCATTCGACTTGTCTAATTTATTTCTTACACGAATGACTTTATATATGTATATATACATATATAGACATATATATACATGTATATACATATATATATATATATATACAATGCTCCATTTCTTGAAAATAAACATTTAAATTTGAACGATGGAAGTTCATTGTTCAGCCTGTTAAGGCTCGATTAACACCAATGCATAATGGATTTCCTTTTTAAATCTGAACTTATCAAATGGAATTATGAGAATCGTTCGATACTAAACATTATGTTATAGTGAAAAAAATACTTACAAAGATTAGAACGATCATATCATTCTCAGGTTTATTCACCCAAAACAAAGGAATTATTGTATTCATGGATCAGTCTGAGGGTTTAGAAATCACCCGAAAGAATCACGGATATAGATTTGATGTTGATAGCATCGCTTAGCCATCTCAAGGCTTCATTATGATAAAAGAGGGTTCGATCGACGACCCAACACACATGCATTCGCATGCAAGGTTCAAAATGGCCTTGCTACTATTGCATAGACAGAGCAAAATAAAAGGTATATAGCCTGCCATGATGGCAGTGTCCATGATAGACCCATGGTTTTCTCCTTCACATGACTAAAAGATAACAAGGGTCGATGCCAATAAGGCAAGCCCGACACATGCATAACAAGGCTTGAATGCAGAGTCAATACAAATGAATGGATTTTCTTCAAATCATGATTGCTAATAGAAAATCAAAGGATTTGATGGAATAAGAAAAGCATATAACAATGGAAACATTCTAAAAGATTCGAACTTACCTCTGATAAAGCACCCAAATCGACCCAGAAAAGAGGTGAAGAATTCTTGAAGACTATGGATACGGCTTTTCACTGTCTCGCCAACCCAATTGATCCCTTTTACATGCTTCTTAGACCAAGATTCACACACTATGCTCAATCAATTTCTCTTTTTCCTTTTTCCATGATTTTTACACCCACTAACACTATGTTTTTCCCAAATTGGAGGGCTTTCATTAAGGTAAATGCCCCCACTTCCTGCATTTTTTATTTGCTTCCTTGTTTTGGGGTTTATATGCGATCATTCCACCCCTTCAAGCCCATTTCAAATTTGAATATGAATTAAATATTAACTATTAGGTTAATATTCTTTTTTTAATTTTATCATTTTAACATTTTGGACGTTGTTTCCAAATGATAATATAAAATTGTTTTTCCCATGTGGCATTTCATCATTTTTTACTTTTCACATAAGGAATTCTTTTCAACATTTTTTCGGATTGAAGAAGACAATTTTCCACACATTATATATTTCCACCTCTATTTTCTTAAAATGGAATTAACATCAAATAGACAAGGTAAGTAAATACTTCAATAAATTTGTTTTCCATAAGCTTACCTAATAATCATTCATACATTTCACACAAGCAAAATTATGTCTACCAAATTTCAAGTCAAAAACAAATGTTATGATTTCACTGGTGTGTGCATGTTCCAGATTCCAACATGCTTACTAATTTCCATCCATCTAAATACTCTTACCTCAACCATGTTCTTAGTCTTCATTTTGTTCTTGCATGCATACACTTGCACTTGCAGAATTTCATCAATAACCAATAACCAATGCTCAAAACAAAAAGATTTCATTTCACATCATAACATTCATCTTTTGTAATCAATCTCATGAGTATAAATATATTTCAAATGACATTGAAATCTTAAATTTATCACAAATCAACTAATAAATTTCATATTGCATAATTATTTAAATAACTTAACATTTATTAAATGCAAGCAAAATTTTGAGACGTGACAAATGTTGCCATATCATCACCAGAGAAGATCACAAATCTGGAATATTATTGTACTTGTTGTCCCAGGTTGTATAGTCCTCCTTTGTAGGCCAATTGAAGGCCATGAATTCATCTAACTTTTTCCTATAGGGACCATACTTTACCATTATTCGATTGGCATCTTTATCAAACTCCTCCAAAAATGTATTGGTGTTTGACAACTTATTCATACTGTCTTTCAACATGGCCATCTTTTACATCACCTTCCTCACAAATCATAATGGCCTCTATATTTATGACTACATCCATGTGAGCTCTCCACTGATCATAGGTCTTGACACCTCCATTATCATTAAGAATGTCTAGAAAAAGGCCAAGATCACTCTCATCAAATTGCTTCAATAGTGCTTTGATCCTTTTCTCCATTAGATCCACCAATCCTTGATATTCAACCATTTATTTCACTACTCTATAGGTTGGAGCTATTTACAGTGGTTTATTTTGGTCATGTGTGGATCCACTTACCATGTTCTTCAATACACTTAATTTGGGAACCCTTGTTTTCATCAATGGGAGAGCAATTGCTCTATCCTTTTCAAGCATACTTATTGATTGGAACATCAAAGAATAATTAGAGTGTACACTTCTCACTCTTTTTATTGCCTTAGATAAATAATGTTCCAAAACATTTGTAACACAAAATGTTATTGTTATTATACAATCCAAACAACTCTTCAAATACCTTCATCTTCTCAATCAATTCATTTTTGCTCAATTTCTTCTTTGGAGGGGTTGAAGCTAATGTACCCAAGGTAAGATATGCAATAGGTACATTGTCTGGATTATATACTACCATCTCTGTAGAAGTTGGAGGAGAATGGACAAGAAGTGGTGATTGCACTGGAGAGGTTGGTGGTGATGAATCCTACACTTGTGTCACTTGTGGTCCTAACATTATTGATGGCATGGACTACATGGATTGCAATTTTTCTATTAACAATGCATTCTCAAGTTGTAACTCTGCAATCTTTTGTTCATCTTTATTGTAAACCACCAACCAATCATTATGCTCTTTATTCTTTGCTTAAATTTTTTCCTGCAAAGATTCCACAGTAGCCTTGCTAAATTGAGCTACATTCACAACCAATGTGGCTACCTCAACAATAGAAGTATCAATTACTCTTTTGATTATTAGTTCACCTCTAGGGTATGTTGTTGGTTCTGCTACCTCTAGATTATTTGTGTTTGGGGCCAATGCCCAAATAGCCAATTTGTCCCATTGTGGACTAAATGTTGATCCTTGTAGAGAAATTGTTGCTTCTTCCTCAGTAGCAAAAACTAGAGTATCATGTCTTCTTATTGTGTTAAATGCTATGGCAGAAGCCAAGTCCCATTCTAGTATTAGTAGCACTCCACTTTTCCTTACTAGCTCTCTACCCTTAGGTAGAGTTATGTCCTTATATTTGGCTTTCATTTCTACAAGGACTTTTGATTCAATGACTCCTCTTGGTAGCTCTAGATTTTCAATTATTTTCATTTTTATCTTTTCATCATATTCATCCCTCCTTGCCCTCCAAACAAATTCCTGAAAAGCCTTTGTTTTAACAAAAGAATCATCATCCATAGAATCATTGCATGCCTTCTCCTTGACATCTACATTGTTGATCCCAACAATATCAACCTTGCTCAATATGAGACTTTGAATTGGTGGATTCACCCCCCTTTGGGGTGAGGGTATATCTTGCATTATTTCATCTTTAGTAACAATGATTTCCTCATTTGAATCAATAGGATAATCAACAAGCCCAGTTGATTCCACCCTTCCTATTGTTTCCACTTTTCTCCTCTTTGGTGTAGACTCCCTTGGGGGTGAGTCAAGCTCAATAACCTATGGAATAGATGACATTGGAGGTGGAGATGGTGGTAATTGAGGTGCAGGAGAAGATGCTCTTGACCCCTCTAATTGAGTAGCGGTAGTAATTGTTTGTTCCTTTCTCACTGTGATCTTCCTTCTTGAAAATACATATTGCCTTTTGGGTAGCTAATAGGTTGGCCTTTCTTCAAGTGGGGGCTTTCCCCTTTCCTTGCTCCTTAGTTATTGTAGTCTTCCCTTTGTCATGTACTACTCTTTCCTCTTTGAGCTGCCCCACCACCCTATCAAAATTCTGGAGTATTGTCTCCACTCTCAGCATCTCATCACTTATGTCTAGGAAAAATCTCTTAAAATTAGGATCCTTGTTTTTTTTTTCCTTCTCCAATTTCATGAAGGCTAACCATTTCATCTTTCTCTCTTTTGCCAATTGTAAATCAAATATATTTCTCATTACATCTTCAGGGAAGTCGAATATGTAATAGAATTTTCATTCCTTGATCCTATCCTTTAAGGCCACCATGACACCCTCTAGATCATGATTCCTTGCTCTGCAACATTTCATCCCGAGAGGCTTAATCTTTGGGAAAATCTTCTTCCACCCATCTTTGATCATGAAAAAATCTGAGAAAGCAGTGTATGCAGGAAAAAGTGTTCCTTTCTTCATTCCAACTAAGTGATTTTCCTCAACATGCCCCAATTGCCATATGACTTCAAGAAAACCAATCCTCAGTGGGACATCCCTTGGTAGAACATGAGGTGTATTTTTTTCCATACACTAGGAGGGTGGTGCAATTAGGATGTGGGATGACATTTCCCCAATTATGATCAATTCCTAATTTAGGCCTCCTCTCCTTAGGTCTCAGGAAATCATGTAAATCCTTTGGAATCCTACGTGGATTCAACACCAAGCATCTTTTCAATGTAGAAGCAAACACATTATCTAGAAAACAACAAAACTGGATTCTTGCTTATTCTTATCCAAAATAAGAGTCCATGTTTGGATAGGAATATCCTCACCATTCTAATCCTTTCTATTTAATTTCATGTCTTCTCCAAAGTAACTAGCTCCCTTGTATAAAAGCATGTGCATAAACAAGGAGTACCACCAAAACCTCACTCCTGTTTTACCATTTTTTAGGGCTACCAAGCCTTTGTGGATCTCATTTGACAAATAGGGTGCAAAATCATATGATGTGTTGAGCATTACATGTTGAATTTTTGTTTCCATGTACATGAAATTTGTCAGCATCCTTGTGGGAGGATCAAACCCTAAAATCTAACATAAAGTGTAGAAAGTCCTCCAAATATAGAACTCAAACAAGTCAACTTAGTGTTATCACCTGAAATTGCACCCTGTTGAACCTGACATTCAACACCTCAGTGTAACATGGGAAGACCTCTAAAGTTGTGGGTCACTTATAGGCAGAGGTCAACCTCTGGAGAAGGTCGGCTTCCTTTGGTGTCACCTAAACTATTGATTCTATAAAGGAAAAGGGAGAAGGAGTGCATAACAATAAAACTAAACCCTATGGTGATACACCGAACTGATAAGAGCAATGGAATACTTAGGTTAATGATACTTTTATAAAGGAAGGCATGAAAACAATAGCTATAAGGGAATAGAAGAAATTCACAAAATAACTTGATCATTAACCTAAAATGCACAACACTTCGCAAGAACAAGATGGTAATTTGAATCATCTACAGTGATCAAGGTAAACTCTGTATATTATGCTTTGAATGAGTTACAAAAGTTTGCTAATCTGAGAAAGGACTGCAAAAGTCATAGACTTTTGAAAAGCATAAGGAGAACTCCTTTACAAAGAGGCAAAAAATGCCCTATATACAAAAAGTATCAGCCCCCTAGGGCTTATAAAAATATCCGCCTTCATAAAGATCTGCCCCTAGATCTTTTAATAAAGTTAATGCTGCATTCAAGTGTATCCCTACTGTCCATGTCGGTGTGAAGGATTGCCCTCAGGAGAAGTCTTTTGATCTTTTGTAACCACGGCATTAACTTATGGCCCCCGTGTCCACCCTCGAACTTCCATCAGAGCCGCTTTGAATGCCCTAGAGTACTATCATAAATGTCACTCTACCTGTGCCAGTAGATATCCCAGCTATCCCAGAGACTCATCCTTTATGTTCTTCTGTTCCAAACCCTTCCACAAGTTGACCTCCTCTGGAAACAGCATCATACTTTCCATTAGATCTCCACACAATCGCTCACCGAGTTGCTCCATCGCCTTTGATCTTAGAATAGGTTTGTGTCATTTATGCTCTGTTGATCTCGTTCATAGGGGGAGTCAAATAGCCAAACGACCAATGGTTCTCCTTTAGTTCTCTCTGATTAGGTGAACATATGCCACACAAGATCCCAGGCAGTTAAAGGTCATTCAGCTAGAATTGCATGTTGGCGAGACACTAATTGTGTCTCCCTGATGCGAGTACACCACATAGCAGCTATCGGCATAGCTCACCATCGTCGGCAAGAGTTCATAGCGAGCTGCAAAAGTCATATCGACATCTCTAAAACCATCGGCAAGACTACCTTCAGTCGGAAAGACTTTATGCCGAAGGTAAGATCCTTAGGCGAGCTCATTTCACCTCGGCAAGACCCTTCTTGGTCGTCGAGACATTACGGCGAACTCAAATCTTTCGCCGAGACTTCCTTTCTTGTCGGGGAGACAACACTCGGTTGGCGAGACATCTTGGCGAGCTCCAAACTTTCCCCGACGCCGCTTATTTCGCCAAGAGTCCACCTTGTCGGTGAGACTTTATCCCTTCGCTAGCCCTGGTCGTTGAGACCTCACATGTCGGGAAGACCTTCCCCCGAAGTTACGCCCTTTCGCCGAGACCTCAGCAGTCGCCAAGACGTTACGCCAAATCATGAACCCTCGGCAAGACTTTTCTCTTTGCCCAGACCTGTTGCCGAAGGCAATATCTCTCGGCGAGAGCTCCATTCTTTCAGTGAGACCATGGTGATCGGCAAGACCTCTTGCCAAACATAGATGTCTTGGCGACCTGAGGCAAAAGTTAACCCATCCCCCCCCCCCCCCGCGGAATATTTGAAAAATAGACCCCTGCCTGATTGAGCCTGTAGATAAAAATCAGGCAACACTTAGTAGACCTCCTTATCAAATGGGTTGAGTTTGATCTTATTTCCTCCCTTTCCTCTTTCCATAAAATTTTTCAGTATTGAAACCTTAAAAGCTATTTTTACCTACTCATATTCTTCCTTTAGTTTCTTCTCATCAATTGGCGCCTTGGCATCAGGGCTCAATTTGAAAAATTCAATAAAACCTACCCAGGTAAGATCAACAATATTTATACCAGAATGTGTCCTTACGACCCCAACATTAGGGTCATAATTGGCTGCTATGGCTTTGAGGAGGTCAACATCAAGGTATACATTTGGAACAACCAATTTTCCCATATCCAACCTCCATCCATTGCATGTGGGAATGTTGCAAAACCTCTTCCCAAACCAATACTTGAATAGAGTCCATCCAGGAAGTGGCAATATGGCATCCCTAATGGCATATTGTCAGTTGACAATAACATCTTTGGTTCTAGGACCTTGGAACATTTTCTAACCCTCAATTTTATTGTTTTTGGAATTAGGCAATTGGTCTAATATATCTTGGAAAAGGGATCACTTTTTGGACTTAGAACCAGAGGGTTAGGCTCTTGAGGGTGTCATTGCAATGAAAAATGATGCAAATTAGGGTTTACTAAGGTGCAACTAGGGTTCAAGACAAGTGCAGGAAAATAAATCAAATTCAAAGCAATTGAAATGCAACTTTATGAACACCAAACCTTAAAAGATGCCCTAGATTGCAATTTGACACACAAATCAAGCAAATGCACACAACTTCGTTGGAAATTTGGCACAAAAGGGGGCAATTTTCACTTACAGGTGCTTGAACGCTAGAAACCCTAATTTTGAATGTAGAGAGCTTGAAACATGCTACTACAGATCTCCAAATGCTTTAAATTCTTTTTTGGATGGAATTATGCTTTCATTCCTGCTTTTATGGCAAGAAAACCATTTAATTCGGTAGTTGAACATCGTATTTGTCATTATTGTTCACTCATGCGAACCAGAACGGCTCCATCAGCTTAATCTACAATTTTGAATTACAACCGTTAATCTTGTGACAAGTTGGCTTGATGGATGGCTTCAATGGAGTCACACAAGTTCAAAATGTTGACTTCCTTTGACTTCGACATTTGGCCAATATGATCCTGCCATGTGGAAAGCCTTCCTTGTTGTCAATACGGGCTCCACCACACCTTACAAGCCTCAAGAGTGTCCACATGTCACCAGCCCGCTATCCTGCATGGGTTTGTTGGGATAGTGATCAACGATCACGGGTTGGCGGGCAACAACCCAAATTAAGCCTATACATTTAAACTTGTGCACCATTTAACCCCCAAGCTTACACCCATACTTAAGAATTTTTTCAACATGTGATTACAATTATGTTGGATTAACGACCATGATTAAAACATATTGATTTCCTTTTAACCACATGAACCACAAGTCCCTTTAGTAGCATAACTTTTAATGCCCCTAAAGTCGCTTTGGAATATTTAATGACATATTGAATGTCTTCAATAGTATTTTGAATGTTGCAAATTACGCCACGTGTCAGTCGCCCACTGTCCTGCTGAGTATCAACATCTTCAGATAGATTCCCCATGAGCTAGAGGGGAATGATCAAGATTTAACAGTATCTTTCATGTGAACCATTGGATCTTGAGTCCACTGCCATTGTTTCCTTGGAAGATGTCGAGGCCCACCAGAAAAATGTGCCACGCAGCGCATGCTCGCTATGTCATTGTGCTTTTTTATTGAATATTTTAATACCACGAGCTGGTGGGCAACCAATAGGATATGAGTTGTGGAGCCATGCTGCTCAAAAATTAAGGCAAATTGATGCATGTTCTTTAAGTTACAACATAAAATGGGACTCAAATGTTAGACTTAAGCATTTTAATAAAATATTTTGATCCCCACCTAAAGTGTAGAATTATTTCCCCACTTAGACTTAGGACATTAGGCAAAATTTAAAAAGCACATGTGACCACATATCTTGCTAGGAAGAAGGGGCCAACGACATCAATGACTTAAGTTATAACTTAAGTGACTAGGAAAAAGTGAATGCATGTCAATGAAGAATTAGAACAACGTTAGGGCTTTTGCATTATTAAAGGTTTTAAGAGGGTTTTAACCCAAAGACTGAACCTTAGTGACTGGAAAGCAAATCCTAACCCTAAGGAGACCAATGGATGACCAAACTTTGAAAATGTGACCATAGAACCAACAAAATTTTCAAAGTCCTATCATAAGAACCTTAAAATTATAAAAATCAAAATGAATAAATAAATTATTTTTGGTGAAGATTACATTAAAATTGAATTGTATTATAACGATTGAGTAGTTGAATTTTGCGATGAAATGTAAGTATATATCTTTTATTCAATCAAATGAAAAAAATTGCTTGTTCTATTTTTTACAATCCAAATTTATGTATTTAAACTCAATTTCTATTTATCTCTCCATTCCTAATTTACATACAACATTTTAAAATAGACCAGCCACTAACTATTTGTTAACCACTAAATTATAAATTTAAATTGTTACTTAAATTCATATATTAACTAATTATAAATACATCAGCTATACAATAAATTATACATTATGATTTAATAACATAAATTTTAATATAATCACATTTAATTTGGAACATTTGTTTTACCCAACAAACAATACAATATCATTTCTATATAAAACCAACACAAGACTCCAGATGCAGTCCAGAGTCCTCAAAAAACCAAGAGACCATTGTTTTGGGTCCCATAGGCTTCTTTAACCTCGTGGACGTCATTAAAATATTTCATTTCATTTCACGTTCAACTAAACTGTCTTAACAAGAACTTATACTCCATCAAGGCAACCCAACGCTTGCACTTAATCCCAACCCATACAAACAAAAAATTGTACTTTAGTAGGTGGTTTGCCAATGCCTTATGCACCGATTAGGCAATGACCTCATTCCAAGCAAAACAGAATGATTAAATAGAGGCAGGTACAATTTTGGAAAATTTAGAGCAGAGCTATAAATCACTTATATGAGGTAGAATAGAACAGTGGATCAAGTAGCTAATGGTTCATATTTAGGATCTACAAACGAAGTTCTCCTCCTAGTCAGCCCAATAAACACAACACACGCTAGCACCTTCAAAATTGTAGAATTCGTTATTATTAACAACAAAAAAGAGTTAGTTCTCCAGCGTGGATGGAAGGTGTAGATCAAAAATGCCCAATGAAATAGACCTACCGCCATCCCAATACAGCTAGAGGTTTCTATTTGAAATCTAGGACCAAAACCTCTTCTCCTATTTAGCACAATACAAAATACCCAATTTTACTCAAGCACCTTCAAAGTCATAGCAAACTGCGTCTAGGAAAAAATAATTAACATTCACCAACATTGTAAGGTTTAAATTTAGATTTTCCAATAAACAAAATCGTTAACCCCTTCTTAGGTCACAACAATTTCTGATCATAGAACAAATAAAATGAGTCAACACATTTGGCTAACCTTTCACTCTAGGAAAATATTACTACCCGAATGATATAATTAAGAAATGTTTTTGTCCTTCTGAAAAAACATTGTTCACTAGAGTTCAAATGGAAAGATCCAACCATCTAGGGAATTTTGGTCAACAGATATACTGTTTCAATTGTGAAATCCATGTCTCTAGCATGGAAAGATCCAATCACCTAAGCGCTTTTCTATGGGGAATTTTGGGCAACCTTTACCGTTTTAATTGTGAAATCTGGCATGGAACAATCCAACCACCTATGTGCTTTTCCAAGGAGAATTTGGGCAATATTTACGTTAGGCATGAGTTTTCCACAGTTTGTGACAATGATTTCAAGGGCTTTTGTATTTAACTGTATACAATATTTTGTATTTAACTGTAATGTCCTATTTTCAGCATGATCTTGGTTGATGATGGTTAGTCTATTACTCAAACTCTCATAGGCTAACAATTCTTGGTTAGGGAGTCAGTGGCCGTTTTGGTGGGCAATTGACATTCCCACACCTTCATTCCAATAGTGGATTCAATGCAGGCATCTGTAGTGCAATGTTCACCAGCTACGGCACAGAAAAATACTGAGTTTGGAGAGAGTTATGATTATTTAAGTGGTTAAGTTAATTATTTAACTTAAATGGAATATTATAAAGTCAATTTGACTTTATAAAAAAAGGTTAAAAAAATCACTTAAATAAATCTAAAAGTGACTTAAGGTTTATAAAGTGATAAATTAAATCACTTAAGTGACTCAAAAGGTGCGCCCACTTCAAAGATTTAATTTATAACTATTGAAAAGGTAATTAAATACATTTTAATGTATTTAAATGACCAAAAGTGTGTTGCTCTTCAAGAAGTGCGTGCTTTTTTGCATAAAAGGGAGAAATTGCAAATCAAACTCATCTTTGATGATTTGACTTTGCATAATTTATTCTTCTCTGTGGATTTTTGTTTGAGGACAAGGGTTTCAAGAAAACCTTCATTGGAGAGCGTCAATTCTTCATTGAATTTGTGATTGTGAGACTGTTGAATGATTGCAACAGCGGGGGCTTCAATTCAAAAGTTTCTATAGTGCTTAATCATGAATTTTGGTGTAGTATTCAATAGATTTCAATAAGATACAAGAGGGTTTGAGAGTTGGTGTCCTTCATCTGGTAGACATTCCACCTTCATGGCCGTACTTTCTGTGTTAAGGACGTGGCTTCCTTATTGAAGTGCACGACTCTTTTCTCAAGGGCATTTGGAGTTTTGAGGAGAAATGCCTTCCTTCCTGGGAGTTTCTCAATTTCTTCATTGGCGCCTAGCCTCTACAGTTCTTTTGCCCTAGTTTTCAGGCAGGAGAAATCATTCCATTGTCTCCTACGCTTGGATTTGTCAGTTTCCTTCATTCTTAGCTGGCAAACTAGACATTTTTCTTAATGAGCATTTCGAGTATGTCTGAAACATGCAATCTCATTGTTATGGTTATTTAATACTGTCTGCAATTTCATTTTGTCAATTCTAGCTCAGTTTTGAGTTCTATGAGCAATTATATGTTGCACCCCTTCTATTTCTCTCTAGAAACTTTCTTAAAAAACTAAAAAGAAACACAAAAAGATAATCAAAACAACAGGGGTTTGAGAGGAGCCAGTTGGGCTCATCACAGTGGTATCAGAGCTCTGATCCTGCCAGCCTGGAGGGTTAGCAGCTTCTATGCGGTCACATCAGGATAGATTTGATAGGTACTACTCACGCAGGGGTCCTGGATATCAGAGAAGTACCTTTGAACCATTTCCAGCATTTCCATTTGATGAACAGGACGAAGATTTAGAGTTGGATAACATGGCTGACAAAGATGAGGAAGGACCATACAGGAACCGTCTTAATGACGAGGACAGGGAGGCCAGAGATGTACTGAGAGGCCTTGTTGCAGGACAGGAACAGGTAGCGAACATCCTCCAACAGCTAAGTACCAACGTCTAGAATTTGAGCATTCAGAGAAGGACGAATCTGGATCTGGATCAGGAAGGTAGTGTACATGGAGATAGACAGAGGACAGTTACTCTAGTACGCACCTATGACAGGCCTACTCGGCCAACATTTATCAGAAATGATCCTGTTGAGGAGAATGTGGCTAAGGGAGGTGATGTGAATTTTGCAGATAACATCATGACACAACATGATGAGTGGGATGATTTGCCCCAAAGAGTTAAGGATCACCTTAACTTCGACAAATTTATGAGCCGGAAAAGAGAGCATGGCAGGAACTGGATAGATAGGAGGCCTAAAAACAGGTATAATGATCTAAGGCAGGCTACCAACAAACTTACTTTAACTAATTTTGATGGTAGTGGCAAAGTCACAGCTCGAGCCTGGGTGAGCAAACTAGATACTTTTTTGACACTACGTCAAATGGCAGAAGAGGATGCCATAAGATTTGCAACACTTCACCTGGATGGTGTGGCACATGACTGGTGGCACCATGGCATGGTCACACTCTATCATGATAAGATCACTTCTTACCAGGAATTCATTAGCAGATTGGTTGAGAGGTTTGACAGGCGTGATCTAGAACTTTACTTCAAAGACCTTGCTCAGTTGAAGCAGTTGGGTAGCCTGGAGTCTTATATTGGTGAGTTTCAGAAGCTCTCAATTATGGTTACCGGAATCATAGAGAGGAGACTTGTCATTCTATTTGTAGAAGGTCTCCATGAGCCAATGAAAGGTTGGATCAAGGCATTCGATCCACCTACCCTACACAAAGTTATGAGAAAAGCTCGTAGCATGGAACTTACAACTTCACGTGATAAGTTCACTTCAAATGCAGAAGCATCTTCATCCTATAGTGATAGCAAATCAGAATCTAAGAAATCAGAAAATGTTGATGAAAAAATGAAGTTTGCAGCTCCATTGGACCAAGAAACAATAAATGATTTGTGTAAAAGGAAGTTATGTTTCTATTGCAAATCTCTTTATGACCAAAACCACAATTGTCCTCTTAAGCCTAAGGGTACAAATAGACAAATGGAGTGGTTTTATGAGGGTGATGACATTGTTGATTTAACGGACCAACACGCTGGTTTTAAGGATGGGAGTATGCGATCTATCATTCTCGTCAATGCAAAAAGTGAGAAGATAGAACAGGAGATTCTAGAGGAGGCGCATGAGATGATTTAGGAGGATTATCATTTTGTTTCTAGTTCCATGGGATCAAAGGTGTTTGATTGGGATCCGTACAGTTATAAGGCTCAATTTGTACACAATCCTCTTTATGAGGTGGATGTTACATTGTCTTGTGATAATCCGCTCTTTGAGGTGGACGTTGATTCCACTCTTGACCCTAATTTAGGGGTGAGCTTTGATCATAGTATCAGAGATTCCGTCAGTGCATCGAGATTTCAAACAAAGCTTGTTGAGGAGGTTCATAGTGTGTACATGGTCAGGAGTCTACACAGTTTCACTTTCAATTATCATGTACATGATCTGCTTAGGATTCACAATTCGGTATGCATGTATTAGACATGTTGGATGACAGCATATCTCGTTCAGATTTGGGGAGCAGGTGTTGTCAGCAGTTTGACTTGCTTCCTTGTGAGTTTCTCTCTCCTGTATTAGATGGTGTTGAAATTGATAGGGTATAGCATGATGATCTAGTTGATCAAATATGAGAATTATAGGAGATAGTTGATGACAATAGGGACATTTCACGGCTACCCTTGGGGTCCTGGTGGAGTGGTTGATTCCTTGCTGTTGAGATTGCTTGCGGACAAGCAATTTCCAAGAGGGCAGACTGTAATGTCCCCTTTTCAGCATGATCTTGGTTGATAATGGTTAGCCTATTACTCACTCTTGTAGGCTGACAGTTCTTGGTTAGGGAGTCAGTGGCCGTTTTGGTGGGTAATTGACATTCCCACTCCATTCCAGTAGTGGATTCAGTGCAGGCATCTGTAGCACGGTGTTCGCCAACTTTTGACGACACAAAAAAATACTAAGTTTAGAGAGAGTTATGATTATTTAAGTGGTTAAGTTAATTTGACTTTATAAAAAAAGATTAAATAAATCTAAAAGTGACTTAAAGTTTATAAAGTGATAAATTAAATCACTTAAGTGACTCAAAAGGTGTGCCTACTTCAAAGATTTAATTTATAACTATTGAAAAGGTAATTAAATACATTTTAATGTATTTAAATGACCAAAAGTGTGTTGCTCTTCAAGAAGTGCATGCCTTTTTGCATAAAAGGGGGAAATTGCAAATTAAACTCATCTTTGATCATTTGACTTTGCATAATTTATTCTTCTCTGTGGATTTTTGTCTGAAGACAAGGGTTTCAGGAAACCTTCATTGAATCTATGATTGTGAGACTGTGAAAGATCAATTGAATGATTGCAACAGCAGGGGCTTCAATTCAGAAGTTTCTACAATGCTTAATCAAGAATTTTGGTGCAGTATTCAGTAGATTTCAATAAGATACAGGAGGGTTTGAGAGTTGGCATCTTTCATCTGGCAGACATTCCACCTTCATGGTTGTACTTTTTGTGCTGAGGACGTGGCTTCCTTATTGAAGTGTGTGGCTCTTTCCGCAAGGGCGTTTGGAGTTTTGAGGAGAAACGCCTTCCTTCCTGAGAGTTTCTCGGTTTCTTCATTGGTGCCTAGCCTCTACAGTTCTTTTGCCCCAATTTTTAGGCAAGAGAAATCATTCCATTGTCACCTATGCTTGGATTTGTCAATTTCCTTCATTCTTGGCTGGCAAACTGGACATTTTTCTTAATAAAATAATCTGGAACATTTTGGGTATGTCTGAAACATGCAATCTCATTGTTATGGTTATTTAATACCTTCTGCAATTTCATTTTGTCAATTCTAGCTCAGTTTTGAGTTCTATGAGCAATCTCAATTTTGAATTCTATGAGCAATTATATGCTGCACCCCTTCTATTTCTCTCTATAAACTTTCTTAAAAAAACTAAAAGAACACAAAAGATAATCAAAACAAACAGTGATTTGAAGAGGAGCAGGTTAGACTCATCCACCGAGACAATAGAATTGGTTTGTTTGGCATAAAAGGCCAAGAGGGTGTGAGACTCAACCACCCACGTGTGGGTGAGAGTGACACATGTAATCAATGGATTACACCACGTGTCCTCACATAAACCATGTCTCACATAACCTAAGTATGCTTAATAATGTGTAGGAAAAATAAATATTAAAAAACCTACACTAACAACAATATGATGATCCAAAACTACCCTAATTGTTATTAATTTAATTATATTACAACATGATAACCAAATTATCTAAAGGACTGTAACAAAATTAGATCCCAAATTGTCAAAGCGATAACAACTTGACAACTATCCAAGTGCTAACTATAACATGAAATTTTACTAATAGATATGACTCATCTAATCATTTTAAATGAAAATAAAATTGAAACCTAATCAAAACTAATCTATTCAATAACCAAAGAATATCAAAATGAAAACTGCTCACATTGCAAATGATCTACTGAACTATACTATGAAATCAAATAAAACTTATCTATACAAATTATTTTTATTAACAAATTTATACTATTTACAAGCAAATATTATATTTTGTAAGTGAATATTACACTATTGATTAACAAATATTATATTTTGTTAATAATTTTAAAATATTGATTAACGAGATTATATTTTATTTATTGACAATGACACTACTCTTCAAATAAATCTACAATTATTAATTAAATGAACACCAAACTATTGACTTAACAGATTTTAAACCATGAAAATAAATATCAACTAGTGATAAATAAACTCTATACTAAAAAATAACAACTAGATAACTATAAGTATCCAAAACCTAGTCACTCCATTATATGGGTTATCGGCTATTTCACTGCTAGCCGCAGCATGTATGAGAGTGCTAATAAGAGACTTTTCAGTTGATGGTACAGACAGGTATATTCAGTTCCAGATTTACTAATATTCAGATTTAGTATTTTTACAAATAATTGCATGGGTCTAAGACGCCCAGCTGGAGATATTGATGTGTGAAGAAGTGCAAACTTAAATCAGTCATCGGTTATGATCATGTTGGTAACAACTAACACCTCACAGGTAGAAGTTGTTATGAACAGCCTATAGCACACTTCTGTGATAGGTGCTCTTCAAATTATGGAGGGAAGCTCCTAGTTGTGCTTTTGACAAATATACTTGCAAAGGAAAATGAGCTAAAACTATGTCTTGTCTTTTTGTTTCAGCTGCTAGAGGCAGAAGACTTTCTTGAAAGAACCTATACGTTGCAGCTGAGTTTTCTCTGGTTTTGCAGAGCTACTAACTACAACTTATATCTATCCAATCTCCCTCCCGAGGAAAGCGAGCAAGAGAAGCGGGCAAAGGTTTGAATATCCCGGACGATAGCGTGTTTTAGATTCTCTACTTGAAGGCAAGGTGGCGCAACTATCATCTCAATCTAAACAAGCTTATTGGGTACAAAACAGATTTAAGACTTTACCAAGACAATTTTATGGAACCCTATGTGGCATAACACTCGATTGAAAAAGTAAAGTCTTCACAAATAGCCTTTATCACCACAATCTCACGAAACCCTATGTGGCATAACCTTTAATTATAATGATAAAGATTCACAAAACAGATTTATCACCATAACTTCTCGAAACCCTATGTGGCATAACGATTGATCACAATGGTAAATTAACACAAAACAGATTTATCATCTCAATTTCTTGGAACCCTATGTGGCATAACAATTGACTTCAATGATAAAGATGTTCAAACAGATATATCTAAACTATGGAAAGAATTCAGCATCACAATCTCTTGAAACCCTATGTGGCATAACAATTAATTGCAATAGTGAAGACACATGAACAAATACCAAAAAGAGAAATATTAGCAGCAGGGGCAAGGTAGAGCAGCATATGGCTACTCTCTCAAGCAAAAGTTATTTACACAAAATAAGCATAAGCTCTTATTTTATATACATCAAGGTGTAGGGAACCTAAAATCACCTTGTGTCATCTACAGTTCTCGCAATGCATGCAAGCTATGCGCCAAACCCTAATTAAGTAAACTATACAGTCAACTGGGAAACTACCCTCAGTTTAACTGAAACATCTAATCTAAAATGGACAACTGTGCGAGCATGCACGTCCTTATTGAAAGCAAGTTAACTGGAAGACTATCATCAG
>VDFB02189869.1:0-16048 GCA_007258455.2 Sequoia sempervirens
TCATAAAAATTCCTTTATGTATTGATATAAATGGAACAATGAATGCTTAATGCAAGACAAAAGCTATTGTAACTAATTAAAATCGTACATTAATTGATGCCTGCAATTCTCTACACAATTGTTAGTGACCTCCCGGTTATGTCCCTTCTTCGATTTTATGTGATCACCCCCGCTTCTTCTCTCCTTCCCCTTTAAATAATGAGTGAAGTGCTCTCCCACGCCTACCCACTCACTATTCTTCATTAATCCAATTTTTTACTCCGCTACTTGACGGTTACAAGATTTTCAAATGCACTAAGTTTGATTTTTTAATGAATTTGATTTCTTTTATTATAACATAATTTAACGCTTATTAATACAACTTCATAATCATATCATTATGAAATAATTAACAACATCACGCTAACAGATTTAAGGGTTATGACTCTCCTTTTATTTTTCAAAATAATATTTATCAAATTATAAATAATAATTGTATCATAATTTAAATATTTGGCTATCTGTGTGTGTTAAATTTAAACAGCATGCACATATTTATTATTTTAATGAAAATAGATCAATTTATTGTTTTATTTATTTATTTTCCTTATTTAATTTAGTTGTAGAGATTATAACAATTTCAAATTATTATTATCATTAAAAAAAGGTTTCAAATTTTTTAAGGAAGGTGGTCATGATAGTATGTCTATAAATATAAAATGAAGAGTGTTTAAATAAAATGATTAATCCTTGCATATATAAGCAAGGATGAGCAGGTGAGAAGGTAAGAGTGAAACTTTGACTACCCCTCCAAAGATGGAACACTTGTGAGCTCACTTGACAAGTGTGTAAGAAAGTGTCAATAAATGTCTCAATTCATGAGGACATGTCTATCAACCATATGAAGTGAAACAAAATCAAAAGAAGCCTAAGTAAACTTAAGCTAGGTGTGAATAGGTCAATTCTAGAAAGGTGATTAGCTAACTAGGTAGATAATGACACTGTTATAGTAGCACCCACTTTAAATGCAACTTAGGGAGTAATGTATGTACTAATGATGAGTCTTTGCTTCTAAGCCATGTTAGGTACTCATTTATAAATATCTCATAAGGTAAGGTGGAGTAAAGGAGAAAAACCCAGTGGAAAATTAAAAAACCCCTCTCCAAAAGAGAAATACACTAAAATAAAATGTACAAGTGAAGAAGATAGAAGAAGGAATTATGATGACACCCCAAGGACTATTTCTAGCACAAAATATAATGGATTCTCTCCCCATAGGAGAGAAAATAGAGAAGGTCATGTGACCCACCACAAAAATATGAAAAGATGAACTCCATGTGAGGAAATACTTCCTCCCAAATCTAATAGTAGAAGATAAACCATGAAGCCTACGGGCTATAGATGACACTGGTAGTGTTGGTAGATGCTTGAAACTATATGTTGAAGATGATCCACAAACAACACAACAAATGTGGGCAAGAGGACTTCACATTTAGATAGGAATATGCAAGAAGTAAGATGGATGTCTCTGAGTGATGCACATGATCCAATGACTAAAATTATGCCAATGATACCTTAGAATGATGCTCAAATATCTCCAAGACATTTTTGATGTGTGATGGATGTTGATAAGATGGATTGGGTACCATAGAAGATTTTGGAACAAGGACCATGGATGTATGGTTATATCGGGACTTATGCAAATATGATACTATTGTAGATGATGATAACTATGTTGGATAGGTCAACTCATTATTTTTTGCATAATTTTTCATAATAGAAGTTGGTTTAGGTGAGGTAAGAGCAATATCCAAAGAGAGAAATGGTGATGTAACTTCATCAAAGCTAACATCAAGTAGAATATGAATGTCCTCAATAGTGTCATCTAAATATGCAAGGTAGAATTTTATAAATAAAAATATAATGTCTAGTAGAAATACATGCCAATGCAGTGGATCTAGAATGATGAAAGTAATAACCTAATGAAAAGAATCATTGGAACCCATAAATGATTCAACAACAAATTTAGATTTAGCAACAGGGGATATGGGGGATGAGATATCAATGAGAGTCATCAGACTACATTGGTCATCTTCAAATGATGATGTCTCACAAGATGTCTGAGTGAAACTGGATGATTTTTATGTATGTGTTGGAATTAGAGGATCAAGTAAGGAAATACCATGACTAAGAAGAATTTTCTCCATTTCCTCAATTTGACAAAGTCATGTTCATTCTTTTGTTGTATGCCTTTTCTTTTCATAATATCCATATTTAATTTTACATTTATTAGGAGGATTAAGAAAAATACTCAAATGAAAGGGTTTTAGTGTGAGATACATGACCACATGAACCAACAAACTGAAAATAAATAAATAAATAAAAACCTAGATTTCTCCTCCAATAATAATTGGTGTTGATTGTAGGCCCCCAAGAATAATGTGCAAGAAATTTTACGTTATGAATATCGAATGCCAAAATATTTCATTTATAACTCAAATATTTTTACAATTTTGTGATAAAATGAAAATCCACATCTATACTTCTACATGCAAAATTAGATTTCTTACAAAATTTTGATAGAAATAAAAAAAAATATGTGAAACTTCAATAATGGGGGTGAAAGTTATGTCTCGTCAAAATTTACTTACAATGTTGACTTTAGAGGATAAAAAATGCATTAAAAAACACAAAATAGAAAATTTCTTGATGCTAAAATATCAATGTTAAAACTAGATTTCTAATGACTATCATACTTGAAAAAATGATCTCCCGTTTGCAAGTTATGGCAAAAAGAATCCCTCCCTTTAGACTCTTTATGGTTAACTGACAATCAATTTTACAATTTTAATATAAATTGCTAGTGGTTAGAATTTTTTTAATAGAGTTAATAATGACTATTCATTCCAAAAATATAGTCAAAGGGAAAAAAATATGTACATGGAGACAAAGTCGTTGTGTTGGACGAATGTGGTTGAGGAAGACTAGATCTTGTGTCAAAAGGAGGATTTCATTAGAGAGTGAAATGTGGACATTTGGAGACTATTGGAAGAGAGAGTTGGTCTCAAGCAAGAGCCAGTGCCACCAATATGGAAGGTTCTTTGTGCCAAATATGGAGAATCTTTCATGTAGTCCTTTAAGCAAGGATGTAAAGTAAATTTTGAAGTCAACCCCTAAGACCACATGGTAGAGATGTGGAGGAGTGGAGTCAATAGAAAGCTACATTGACTCCCACATTTCTTGTTTATTTACTTCTTGAGGGTTTGTGTTTGTGCAAGTAGGTCATGGGGCTCTTGAAATATTTGTCCAATTTTCCATTTTTGAGATCCAATGCTAGTAGCCCTACATTGTTTGTTGTTATCACTTGATATAGTGATAAGTAGACTGAAGTGCTCCCAGGTGGATGGACAATGAAATATCATCTTGCTATTGAAAGGGTGTTTGGAAGGGATTAACAAACTAAATGGCATGAAAAATGTCCAAATTTTAAGAACAACATAATTGTTATTGTAGGAATTCACTGCCTCCATTTTTCATTAGCATATGCTCACTTCGACCACTTTAGACATTCACAAATTTGGAAGAGGTTGTGGATGGGGTGCATTACCCAAGTCTCTTTGAAATTTTCATTTTGAGCAGTTGCTACCACACACTATAGAGGTGTGAGAAAGGTAACAACAATGTAAGTTGTGTTGGAGGTTGATTCATGTTGGAGAGGAGTAAAACTAGATGGAATGAAGGCTAGTGTTCTCTAAAAAAAATTTTGGTGTGTCATTCTACAAATAAATATGGATTGTGTTGAGTGTGGAGGCCATGACTAGAGGTTAAGGGTGATGGATGCTTAGGCCACTTGGTGAGTGAGGTGTGATTTGGAAAGGAGATATGTAGGTAGTCATAGATTTGGGTAGGTGTGCAAGTTTGAAATCTATTCAAACTCTATATTGCAACCTCCCAAATGAAATACAAGATGGAAATTGCTTGGTCGATGAGTTTGAGGGTGGAGAGCCTACTGTGGGTGAAACCTCTAAACCATGATAGGAATAAAATGATCTGAAGCAATGATAAAACACCTACAAACATTTTTTGTTCCAAAATATAACCCTACACTTGAGAGGTTGAATCTCTTGCAAATATGCCAAAATGGCCAAAAAATTGTACAATAGGATGAAATGGAAAAAATATTTGTAAAATGAAAATATTTACCCTAAATAGTATATGGGAAGAGGGAATATTGGCCATCTACTAAAATATTTTTGGATTTTTTATAACTTTTCAAAAATAGGCACAATGGCTGAAAAATTACAAAAATTATCAAAATTGATTGAACATTTAAGGTATTATTTGTTTCTTGAGATTCCTAAACATGATGGTGATGTCTATTTGGCTCTACAATGCTTCATTGATAAGGATATGTATGGGAGTCACCTCGATGCAAGAAGGAATGTGCTCTTATGGCTCTGACGCCATGTTGGAGAATTTCAATATTAAAGAGATTGAAATGTAAACTTCCACAAGTGAACAAAATATGCACAATAGTATTTATATCAATATAAAATGAAGAGTATTTAAATATAGTGATCAATCCTTTCATATATAGGCAAGGATGAGGAAGTGAGAAGGTAGGAGTGAAACTCTGACTACCCATCCAAAAATGGAACACTTGTGAGCTCACTTGACAAGTGTATGAGCAAGTGTCAATAGGTGTCTTGAGATCATGAGGACACATGTCACAACATATAAAGTGAGACAAAATCAAAAGAAACCTAAGTGAACACCCAAAATACTAAGAGGGGGGGAATCATTATTCTTTTAAACCATCTAATCAAAATCCATCTAATTATCAATACATATCTCACTCCAACAATGAATGAAAGCATGAAAGAATCACAAGATCACATAACACATGAACACCGAGATTTTTACATGGAAAATTCAAAAAGGAAAAACCATGGTGAGGATTAGCTCATAATAGTGTTGGTATGTGGCAACTAAGCATGCAAATACTATACACTTTCAACAAGAAATGGGGTTCACGACATCGCCTTGAATTTTGTTTTTGTTAACATGTCAAGGTTTTTCCACTAACACATTAAGGTTTTTTCCCATTGACACGTTAAGGTTTTCCCATTAACACATCAAATAAAAAAAGACCTTGTAAAACCCTAATTATAGAAGGTTCCAAAAAGCTTGTTACAAGTGGTTGGGATGATGTTGCAGCATGGTGTTCATGAGATTGTAATATGTTTTGCACTAGATAATAAAATCATTGGATGGTTGAGTTTTTGTGGATGTAGGCCATATTGGGTCAACCACATCAAATTTTTGTGTTATTCTTCATTTTTATTTCTAGGTTATTTAATCTACATATAATTGTTAATATTTATTGCTCCAATTTGCCTGAACCCTAACAAATATATTATAATAGGTTATAAGATATTATAGAGGTTCACTACTAGGACACACTATCCAATAAGGCTCATAGCTAAAGATAGATACAAAGATAGAAAAAGGATACATAGCTTAAATGTGAATTGATACAAAGTGCACCTTCCTTGTGTTGAATTCAGTTCCTTTGAAGCTTTGAATACAAAACACTAATTTGCTTTACAATTGCTCAACATTCACAACAATTTTGCTCTTATTTGGATCACATACAAATTCACATGTTCACACTATACCATATAACATCTCACATCACATGTCATATCATGTCCACCTACAACTCAAAAATGTCTCAAATATATAGCCAATATATCTACATACATCAATTCGGTCAACCTAATTAGATGTAGCCCTATATTAATTAAAAATTGTCTTATCAACTCCATACTTGACTCAAAAACATATTCACACTTAAATCAAACATGCAATGCTTAATTTAGGTCAAAATTGACCTAAGATAGATCTCATAAACATCTGCAATACTTATTTAGTCTCCACAACATATTTCAAGCATTAGGTCAGCCAAGAACTAGACCTAATCACAAAATATACCAACTAACCGATTACCAATGATCCATATGATCATATAATGATGTGCCACTTGGAATACATAGTGTAGTGACATTTGTAAACAATCTCCCAAAATTATAAAGTTTGATTCCAAACACTAGAGGAACACTCAAACCAGATTACTTACTCTCATTTATCTTGTATAAAGCCAAAAATTGTATGTCAAACTACTGTTACTTGTAACTTTCAGCTTGTTCATCCAAAATCACTGAAATCTTGAACATGAATGCACATAATAGTCAAGAATAACATATCATAATCCCATAAGCAGATCTTATTACATGAGCAATTCCATAGCAAATTACAGGATTAAGATGCATATATTTTGTTTAATCAAATTAGAAAAATTGTCAACAATTAATGTTGGCATCAATGATAACACCTTAAAAAGGTTCCTTCTTCATTATTTCAATATTATCCCCCCTTTGTCATTGGTGGAAACATGTTCCAAAAATTAATCTCTAAAACTCAAAATATACATCAATTCTCACTTCAACTGCAACAAGCGATTTATACATTGACTCCAGTTTTACTATGCTCTCCCCTCCTTTCGCAGTACTTGGATTAGGATTTATCTTTTCAAACCTTTCCGCATTAGCAAGGGCACTTGACAATAATATGTGCTTGGTCTTCACCAAGTCCCCAGGCTGTCCAAATCTCCTTATTATGTCTTCTTTTTGTCATTGAAGAGTGAAAAACTTGTTCTGTAGATCTGAAATGGTAGTTCAAGAGGTATAATCTTTGTCTTGTGTGAGATCATAAGCTCTAGAGGCATTAGATATTTGTGACTTTATTGAGTCCATTAAGTCTTTAATGCCTTGAGTGGCATTTGACCACCTCATGCAATACATAAACAAGGTTTTTGCATCATCCTCACATTCCTACACTTCTTTCAGACATTCCTTCACTTTCCTTTAGAAGAACAAATAGAAAATTCACGTCGGGTTCACCATCTGTGATCACAAAAAACCAAAATTAAGAAGAGTATGCATTCAAACATTAATTCTAAGATACTCATCTAATAATGAAGAACAAAGAAGTGCATGAAAGGAAATAACAAAGAACAATCTCACCATAATCTTCACTCCTCCATTGAATGACCTCCATTATCCTTCTCCATTCTATTGTAAATATTATTGCCCTCAGTCAAGTATGCAAATATTAGCCTTAGTAGATGATAGCAAAATTTTGAAGATGTTAGCTTCAGTATAATTCTGGATAAATTGGACCCCTCAAAATGACCATGGAAGGATCCTTTTTATAGACGAATGAAAATAAAATGGACAACCAAGATCAAAAAGGACTAATCGATGGTTGAGATTGGACGTGACGAGCAGGGATAAGAACGAGACTGAGAGAGAAACTAAGAAAATCAATTAGTTCGAATGGGCAAGTGAATAATTAAACAATGACAACATTATTTAATTATAGAAGAAAAAGACAAATAGACTTTTTGAATTAAATAGTAATTTTATTCAAGATAAGTGAGAGGGAGATTCAATTTGGAAAATCATTTAAATAAATATTATTTGTTTAATTGTGGAGAAAGAAAGATACGTGAATAATTAAATAATTAGAATTAATTATTTAATTATAGTAGACAAAGTGGCGGTACTTAAATAAATTAGATTTATTTAATTATAAGGGACATGAACCTTAGTGACGTAATTAAATAATATTGAATTCATTAGAGGCTGAGGTGAAATGATGGAAAGATTTAATTAAATAATTAAAATTATTTAATTAATAGGAGAGTGATGACATTAGAAAATAAGTAAATTATTTAATTATTAAGCATGAAAGGGGATTTAATAAAGTCGCAGGCCTAGGATAATTTTAGGTGTCTAAAGTTTAATTAAATATCCTAATTCTTCCAACTTGCACAATTAAATGATTTTCTTAAATTATTTAATTAGCTAATTATTGCTCCAATCCTCCAACTTGCATAAGGAATAATCTCATGGAATATTCCCTTTTCAAATTCAAATTCTTCCCTCCACGTGGATAATATCTCCAATATATTTCCTAAAATTAAGGGATTTATCTAATTCTCATGAATTATTGACCCTTAATTAAATCTTTGATCGACATCTTCATGAATTATTGACCCTTGATTCATCCATTGATCCAAACTCGCATCCTCGATTCAATTCCATCCATTGATTAGCATTTTTAATCCTCATCATTGATCAATATTTCAAAAATCTATAAAAGCCAAGCATTTTTACATGAATGGATATTCAAAACCTTTATGAAAACTTGCTCTATTGAATTCATTACTCACCATTTGAGAAATTTGAGATGTTTTCTTGTGTGAATCATCTTCATTCATCAAACCAATCTTTTGCATCAACATGGATTAGGCAAATTTGAGCAATATACATCCACCACTCCAAATTTGCACTCAATCCACAATGGGATTGCAAGTTTGCTTGCTAGTGTTTTCAATTGGTTAGAGTTTAGATTTCTTTCATGTTATTTGAATCATTTTAGCAATGCTTACTAAATTTCATTGGAGTATGACCTTTAATTGATCAATATCTTGTTTAAATTTCTTTATTTCATTGTTATTTGATTAATTGAGCTAACATACTTACATTAACCAAGACAAAAATCCATGGGATGCAAATGCAAATTTGGATCCAGTTACACCAATTCTCACAAAACCTAGTTTCTTTAGCACTTTGATGAGAAATTCTCTATTAACTTGATCATAAGCTTTCTTGATATCTAGTTTTAAAATTATCCTTTTAGTTCTTTCCTTCCCGACCACATGGATTTCCTTGTGTGCAACAATAATTCCTTCCATGATGGATCTCTTTGGAGTGAAACCGCTTTGTTCTTTAGAAACGATGAGTGGTAGAAGCTTTTTTTATTCTATTAGCCATGAATTTTGCAACTATCTTGTATATGATATTGCATAATGAAATGGGCCTAAAATCCTCCATTTTTTCTACCTATTGCTATTTATGAATGAGGGAAATGAATGTGTTGTTTAGGTATTTTAGCTTGATTTATTTTTTCCTTGCATACTCAATAGCCTAATATATGTTGATACCAACAATGTGCGAAAATTTATGAAAAACAAGCTAGGAAGCCATTTGGACCTAGAGCTTTGTCTCCATCTAACTAGAAAGCAACAATCCTCACCTCCTCACAAAATGGGAAACTTATCCTCTGATTTTGATTTGGTGTTGAGGCATATAATCTTCCTTAAAACTTCCTCTTGGACCCTAAAGTGACTTTTGGGTGAGAATTCAACAGGTTTTTAAAATACCTTTTGTAGTTTTACCAATATCCTCTCATTTAATCATTAAAAGGAAGGGCTTTATTTTCATTATAATGTTTATATTATATTGTATTATGTTATATTATAATTATTAATATTATTAAGATAAGGGTTATAATTAATATTATGTAAATATTAAAATAATATAATTTTAAAATAATAATTAAGATTTTTTTATTAAATTAGGATTGGGATTATAATTAATTAAAATATGTTTAATTAATTTAAGTAAGATTTAATTTTTTAAATTAGAATTATAATTGAAAATTATATATATTATTTTATTTTATTTTTATTTTTGGTTAGGTTGCAGAAATGGGGTTTGTATAGCACGACCCCCTATAAATTGCAGCGCGCCTGGTAAACTTTTTAACGTGACCAGCAGCGCTAGCGCGACACGCCCTCCAGTACCACGGGATGGGGGAGAATAGAACTCGTGACCAGCCTCCTGCAACAGGAAAGACTTAGCTAACCGAGCTAGGGCCCCCGCCTTATATTATTTAATTTTAGAATTAAAATATAGTTTTAACTTATTAATTAATATTTTAATATATTAAAAAATTATAAAAAAACTATAAATGTTTTAATGAATTATACTATAATCTTAAGCCTAATTAATAATTATTTTAAATGTTTTAATCAAATAAGTGTATACGAAAATATATTATATACGTGAATCCTTGCATGCAAGGATACTCAATAATGAGTCCTTGCAAATCAATTCACAGCTCTCTATCCGAGAAGAGCAGAGATTGATGTTGTGGCCCTCAGATTAACCCTGTTACCCCTGCAAATACAATCTCGGAACGAGAGATTCAAAGAGGAGAAGCAAGAATGCCAATCTCCATGAATCCTGTTCTTGCAATGCAACAATGAAAACTAATCTAAATGACTGTAAAATGTAATAAACCAAACTAATTTATTGAAATGAAACTTAATCTACATGCAATGCCATAAATGAATTATTTTGCAAATTAATTTACTATGAAGATTAAGCTAAAATGCAATATTAAACTATATGCTCTAAAAATAAGATGCTTATATAATCAAACTAATGTAATCTCAAATGATAAAATTCAAATTTGTAGCATAAGTCTGATGTAAAAATTCGTGATTCTTTAAATGAGAATGAGAGGGCTCATTTTATAGGCAAAAGTGGAATTGAAGGCAAATTCAGAAACAATGTGGGATAAATAGAAAAATAGAAACAAATCTTGATTGGAATTCTTTTTTAGTTTATTTCCTTTTAAGCGATTTGTTTCCTTTTTTTTTCATCTGAGGATATTAGCAGAGAGGATATTTCATTTATTTTATTTAATTTAAGATGATAATATATAACTTAATAAAAATAAAATAAAGATTATATGTAATTTTAAATGAATATTAATAAAATAAAATAAAATTATTTAATTAAAAATAGATTTAATTAAATAGCATCATTTTATTTAAAGTAATATTAACTTCAATTAAATAACATTATTTTATTTATTAAAAGGGATTTATTTCTTTGATTAAATAAAATTAATGAAAGCTATTCAAACAACAAGGAAAATTGAAACATTTGAAATAGTTATGAATTGATTAAATTTGATTTAATCGACAATCATTGATTGAAAGTTGATGTTGACAAAATTAAATAAATGGGGCCCAAATCCTAGGTATTGTTTTAGGTTTGCATACATTTGCCCCTCTTTGACTAATGTGAGGTCAACTTGGGATCACATGCAGTCAAAGAATGAAGTTGCAATGTGAGATCGATTTGGGATCACAAAACAACTCAGATGTGAGGTCGACTCGGGATCACATCTGGACAAACATAAACAAAAGGCCTTTGAACATGAGGTCGATTCGGGATCATATCCAAAGTGAGAGATAAGAATCTCAAGCAAGGTTGCCCCAAGAGAAGCAATTGATAAATTGTCATTTGAATCAAGTTGAAGTTTGATGAAGTCACAAATTGATGAAATGAGAAATGAGATAGAATAATAAATTGAAATTTACGATCCGTCAAACAAAAGATAAGGTTCTTGATGTAAGATGAAATAAGAATCTGAGAACCGGTGGTCGGCAGAAAGAATTATGGCCTAAGGTTGAATTAGAAGAAAAGAAGTGGGGTGAAATCGAATGGAAGATAGAAGTTTGGAAGAAATGGAAAGAAATGGAGAGAAGGAAGAGAATCTTCTTCAATAAAGAGGATGCATCAAAATCAATCAACTGTTTAAAAGACGGGGGAGTTTAGGTCAGATCACGAAGAAGATAAGGAAATGAAGAAGCATTGATCAGGTTGATGAAAAATCCCACAAGAAAGATGAAGAAACCCTCTCATTACATAATACAGCCTAAAAGTGCAAATTAACATGAAGTCCTAAATAATGCAAGCTACATGAAAATGCAAAGGTGTACTTACTTGATAGGGTAACTTATAGGTTTTGTGTGTTCATCATTCATTAGAATGTAAAGAGACAATTTTCATCATTGGGCCATTATTACGGGACATCAGGACAATCCACACAATCATCATTAGTCACAAACGCAACTATGAAGATATGAATGTGATTTATATCAGCTTAGAATGTGGAAAGATTCTAACATGAGCATCAAAGACATGAAGGTCAAGATGACTACAATGTTAGCTTACCCAATTTAATGTAGCAAAACCACGCTCGCATCAAGACATAAATGCCAGGATGGCCATGAGAATGGTTGTGCAAAAACATTCAAGGATGATGCCATAAATCTCTTAAGTGTGTCAAGGAGACAACAAGAGACACTGAAGAGGTTCAAGACAACACCCACAAGCAAAAAGAAAATAAAAACATGCCCCATGCCCCAAGTCCTCTAGCTATGCATCATGGAGAGACTTATTAGACAAGGACACTCAACGAAAATCAATATCAGTCAGCACACAAAGAAAAGATCATGGCATATCTCAAGCATTAAGTGTTGCAATTAAAAAAATTTAAGTGTGTAAACTGATACTGAGTTCCGAGGATAAGGATCAAATGCTTGCAAGTAGGTAAGATCACATGACCGAACTGGATAAGACCAAACTGATAAGTGTTGAAAAACACACGATGTCAGGGGTTGTGTTGAAAAACACAGTTGGGTTAGTGTTGAAAAACACCATTTGCGAGGTGTCCTAAAGACAAGCATATCCAAGAGACCAAAGCTAACACAGTGATTCCCCTAGACAAAGACAAAGACCAATTCCAAACCAAGGCAATAAGGACAAGGCATGATGGAGAAAGGCTAAGTGTCGAGGATGCATGCTAAGAAATAGGGATGCAAAGGCCTCAAGTAGCGCCTGTTTCCAGGTTTTCACCACTTGGAAGAATTTTTTTTTATTTTTAGGACTTTTTATATTTTTATATTTTTTGTATTTTTTCAATATCGTATTTAAATTTTTTTTGGATTTTTTGACGGCCATATCGAATTTTTGTAATTTTTCGGTATCATATATCAATTTTTTTGGAACTTTTTGGTCATAATTATATACCACAGGATGCTGAGATAGAATGGGCATCAAGGATAGAACTTCTTCAGGTGCAAAACATTGATAGGCTCAGGGAGCTGCTCCCCCTCTTCAGTAGATAGTAGATAGGCACCTGTGCCAAAAGCTGCTGTGATGATGTAGGGTCCAAGCCAATTAGGTTCGAATTTGCCCTTCTGTTCTCGATTCTGTTGGTTCTTAGGATTCTCTCGTAGGACAAGATCTCCTACTTGGAATTCTCTAGGGCGAACCTTTTTGTTGAAGACTTTGGACATCCTCTTTTGATAGACCCTCATATAGTCAAATGATGCTTTACGCTTCTCATCAAGAAGTTCTAATTCTTGCAATCTCATGGCGCGATAGTCTTCATCTGTAACTAGACCTTTGAGAGAGACCCGAAGTGATGGAATCTCAACCTCTAAAGGTAACTTTCTTGCTTATTTGCCGGTATGTGAGGAAAAGGAGTAGCCCGGTTAGATGCGAATACTTTCGTTCTATAGGCCACGGGCGGTTATCTGGGTTCTTGATCTCTACCATTCTTATGAGCTGTTACGTGCAAAATCTTGAGAATGGTTTGTTTGAAACCTACGCGACCATTTCCTTGTGAGAAGTAAATGGAGGACCAATGTTGCTTTATCTTGAATCTTTGGCGAGTTCTTTAAGGTCCTTGTTTTGAGCCCGGCCTCCATTGTCGATGAAATGATCTCAGATAATGGCACTCCATATCGGCGGATGATATGGTTTAAAATAAATGAACAACATCTTGCGAGGCAATAGAAAGTGGAGCGACCTCTACCCATTTTGTGAAGTAGTCGATTAGCGGTGATAATGAACTTATGCCCACGATGAGTTGGGATGGATACGCCCAACAAGATCAAGGCCCATATTTGGAAATGGCGATGAGATATAGAAGGAATTAGCTCCTACACGGAGCATGTATCGGTAATCCATGTTTGACATTTTCTAAGAACGCAAATGCTCTTGCATCCTATATCGCCGTAGGCCAATAGTACCACAACTCTAAGCAACCTTCTAGCCATGGAAAGACCATTAGGAATGTCACTTACATATGCCCTAAAATTGGATGTCAACTAAGCGCTTGATCGAGATTCACCTTTTCTAAGCACCTAAGAAGTGTTCCATCTAGACCCCTCCTATACAAATCATCAGAGATGAGGGAATGGCGAGAGGCGTTGCGGATAAGGTTTCTTCTTTCAGATCGGTTAAATGTATCGGGGATGATGCCATCACGAAGATATGAGTAAATAGCACCATAGCGGGAGGATTCATGATTGACAAGGGTACAAATGATATGGCTTTCAGGTGAGTCAAATATGGGATATCATAGCTCTTCCACCAGGAATTCATATATGGACTCATGTTCCTCTAATTGAAGAAGTGAAGCAAGGGTGGCCATAGCATCAGCTGCTTTGTTCTCAGCCCTAGGGATTTGCTGAAAGGTGACAAAAGTAAAATACCGTCTCAATGAATCAACCATTTTTTTGTAAGGTACCAACTTGTCATCTTTTGTTTGGTATTATTCATTGACTTGGTTGATGATCAGCTGAGAATCCCCATAGATATGTAGTTCTGTGATATTCCACTCTATAGCCATTTTTAGTCCATTTGTCAAAGCCTCATACTCAGCTATGTTGTTTGTGCATGGAAAGAGTAACTTGTAAGATTTAGGAATAGTATACCCATGAGGAGAAACAAACAACACACCAGCTCCAGAACCATTTTGCATGCATGAACCATCAAAGAATAGTTTCCAGGATCTTTCGGTCATGTACATAAGATGCTCATCTGGAAAGTTGACTTGAATGGGCATATTATCTTGAATAGGAAAATTAGCCAGTTGATCTGCAATAGCTTGGCCTTTGATTGGTTTGCGCTCAATATACTCTATGTCAAATTCAGAAAGAATCATCATCCATTTAGCAAGTCTGCCCGTGAGAGCAGCTTTACCAAGCAAGTATTTGAGAGGATCAATTTTTGATATGAGGTGTATGGTGTGCGTGAGCATATAGTGTCGCAATTTTTGAGAAGCAAACACTACTGCGAGGCAAGCTTTTTCAATACTAGTATAATTAACCTCATAAGAAACAAAAGTGCGACTAATATAATATATGGCCCTTTCTTTCCCTTGTTCATCTAATTGAGCCAACAATGCCCCCAGTGAAGATTCAGTAGTTGAGACATATAAAATGAGAGGTTTTCCTGGAATGGGAGGCATTAAAATGGGAGGATTTGCCAAGTATTCTTTAATTTGATCCATGCTCTTTTGGCAATCCTCATTCGAACTTACATTGAACTTACCTTTATGCAGAATTTTTGTTGAAAGGTTGGTGCTCATAGTGTGAAATAAGCCTCCTTGCTTATGGATTGAAGAAGTATGAAGACTCCTCGACATTTTGGGGTGGCATGTTTATAATGGCTTGAACCTTTTCAGGGTCCACTTCTATTCCTTTAGCTGAAATGATGAATCCTAATAATTTGCCAGAAGTAACACCAAATGCACACTTTTTTGGGTTTAATCTTAGTTGAAATTGTTCCATGCGATCTAGAATCACTTCTAAATCAGCCAAATGTGTTCCTCTTCTCTTAGACTTAGCCAGGGTGTCATCCACATAATCTTCCATATTCTTATGCATCATGTCATGGAAGATGGTTGTCATAGCTCTTTGGTAAGTAGCTCCTGCATTTTTCAATCCAAAGGGCATGACATTCCAACAATAAGTACCCCAGGCACATGTGAATGCAGTCTTTTCTTGATCCTCGGGAGCTATCTTGATCTGATTATACCCAGAAAAACCATCCATCAAAGAATAGATCTCATATCCCGCTGTCATGTCCACTATCATGTCTATGTTAGGAAGTGGGAAATCATCCTTTAGGCATGCTCTGTTAAGATCTCTAAAGTCACGGTAAATTCGGTGTTTTATCGGGGTTTAGAAATAGGTACAATGTTGGAAATCAATGAAGCATAGTCTATGGCTCTAATGAATCCTGCACCAAGGAGCTTTTCTAATTCAGCTTTCACTAAAAGAGCTATATGAGGGTGCATTTTTCTCAACTTCTGTTTGACTGGTTTCACACCTGGAGCTATGGACAAATGATGCATAATGAGATTAGTGTCCAACCCTAGCATATCTGAGTATGTCCATGCAAAGTTAATTTCCTTCTTTTGGAGGAACTTAGTATAAGCTTTCTTTTCTTCAGGTGATAAAGATTTAGCCAAGTGTACAATTTTTGAAACTTCCTCTGTGCCCAAATTA
>VDFB02189870.1:0-15712 GCA_007258455.2 Sequoia sempervirens
ATATAGATCTGTTAGTCTAAGCATCTCATAAATAATCCATTGCATAATCATAGCATATCACATCATCATTTAGGATTGTTTAGGATATTATAGATTTGTTATTCTAAGCATCTTGAAATCCATCTCATTTGCATCGTCATCCATAACCATCCATTTTGAACCTCTTTATCCTTGAGATCGGCCCTCAAATGGAATCTTTTCACTTTCAGTCTCGAGGGACAATACTTTGATCAACAAAGTTTATTCTTTGAATAGCCTTAACAAAGTACATTGCTTCAAGGGGCAAAATGTGAACTGCCTAAAATTAGCATTATGCATTTGATCAAAATCACACTCATCCATTCATCAGGGTAAATTCATCAACTTAAATCAAATAAATCAAACTTGATCCTATCATCATCTCTTTGATTAAATAAATCAATCATTTATTTAATTAAATCTTAGATCATCATTCATCTCCCTTTGATTTGATTTAAATCCCTAAATCAAGTCAAATTGGTCAAATCAGCCTAATCATCATTAATTTAATCTAACCCTGATTAAATGTTAATCCCATCCCACTTGCATTAACTAGATCTAGCCACTTGCACATATAAATCAATTTATTGATTTATTAAATCCAAGATTTTCCATCAACATGGCATTTATGGGGAATATTCCATCAATTTTGAATTCAAAGGCAAGTTGATTTGTCCCTCCAACAGTGCATTTATTGCTCACTTTCTTGTCCCCCACTTAGCATTTACTCTCAAATTTGAATTCAAATTTTCCCTCTCATGGGCACTCTTCCCAAATCTTGCACATTCATTGACCAATCACCACTTGACAAGTGTCCTTCTTTCATTGATCCAATCTTACTCCCACATTGGTCTCTCTTCAACACTTAGCATTTTGAAAATCTTTAAATAGAGGCTTCATCCTCAAGCAAATCCTCTACAATTTTATGCAAGGTTACTCTCTTCATTTGAGATTTGATCTTGTCCATTTCACTCCATCATCTCCATCATTTATACAATTTAAGCTTTGATCAAGGGTTGGGAAAGGGTCACTAGCACATGTGACACCAATCCACTATAAGATGCTAGTTTGATTCATTAGAATGATGCCCTTCTATGTTTGCTTGTTTCTTTGGCATCATTCTTGTGATTAAATGAATCTTATAGGGGATCTTTTGGTTTGCTTTGGTTTACTAACAATACTAATGGTTTTTGTTTTTGATCCAATGCAGATTTAGGGTCCTACACATACATACATACATACATACATACATACATACATACATGTCATATGAGCATACATATATACAAACATACAAATATATATATACATACATTTAATAGACTAGCATTTAACACAAAGCAAGACATAACGTGATCATGTTATAACGTTCTCATGTTATGTCTTGCTTAGGCAAGTCTTGGGCACAAATGCAAAAAAAGTCAAAACTATGAAATAACGCGTTCGCGTTGTTTCTTGTTTTGGGAATCCCCAAGCTCCCCAAGCCTTGGGCTTGGTATTTGCTTTGAAATATTAACCCAAAGGCTTGGAGTTCCTTCCCAACGTCTAAATATGTGTTTTTGCAAATTCTAGAATATTTCATATATCGTGTTCGTGCTAAGCATTAGGTTTGCATGTGTTTCAAGGTTGAACAAATAAAAAACCTGGGTAATGTTAGGCTCTCTCTTAGTTATCTAACGATGTAATTTTTTTCACATTTTGACATTGTTAAGCCTTTGATCTATAATTTCTTTTGTTTGTGTGTCTGTTTTTTGGCAAAAACCAGTGTTTGGTATTTTTTCTTTATAAATTAACCGTTCATCGAAATTTTAAATAAATTACATTTTTTAAAACTAGAATCCATTCTACACATATTGAAAAAAAAAAATTCAATTAGTTTTCATAATTTATAGGGGTAGCACAGCCAAAATTTTGTTTTTCAAAAAGTGTCCACTTTGAAAATTAGTAAAAAATCAAATATTCATTAAAAAATTATCAAAAAAGTTGGGCATAAACTACATGTTGTTAGCTAATTTCTCATTAAAGCAATTTTAAAATACCGAAAAAATGTTAGCCTTTTAAGGGAGCCACAAAAGTTGCTATAAATTGGGCACTAGGGGCCCAACCCCAAATACAAAGTCGTTAACGTGGCATTACAACTAATCAAAATAGCAAAATATAGTCAACATCCATATTGGTTGTTATCCTCAATCACCATCACAGCATTCTCCTCTCGACCCTTTACCTCATCCTCCCTATCGTGGGCTGTGAGTAATGCTAAAATGGTCACCTGAGCCACAAAGCTCCCCACCCCTGTTAGCTCCTTCAACAGGGCGATGTTACCTTCCACCATCTACATCCTATCCTCCTGATCCTCACCCACACTCCATATGATAAAGGTCACTCATGGACCATTAAAGTGTTGTGTCAGTAATGGCCAAACTCCCCTCATCGACCTTAGGCCAAGACCTAGCACCACCATACTTAGATAATATTCTAATGCCTCCCTCTACCATGAAACCACTAGCTTCTACATCAGGATCCTAACCACTCCTATCTCCTTGTGCGCTTGGAGAAGCCAAGCCAAGAGCATCGATGTTTACTCTATAGCGATAAGTGGGTAGAAGAAAATGTGCACTGAGGATGTTTTTGATTGCCCCCAACACTTCTGCATTTGTAGCCTGAAAAATCTTCTTTAAGCATGCATTCGATATTACACCCTGAAAGGCCATTTTCCTTTCTTTTACCCCAATTTGTTTTGTGGTATCCATTGTTAATTGCAAATGGAAGTATGGAAAAATGAGCAACAAAGCTTGTTTTAAAGATTCATCCATTGCCAACCTCCCCAATCATTACATTTGACATTCTAGCTCGGCTAAAAAACAATTTAGCCATCTACTTAGATCCAATTGAGGGTCAATTGTTTCCTTATGGTGTTTATTGTGATCATAGAAACACCTTCCAAATGAATTTTTTCACTTCCCAGTTGCTTACACAACTTTAGCCTTAGCAATGCTACTTAAAACTTTGCTTCATTATTAGTGTCAACTAATAAATGCTTTTCCCATTCTACTAATCTTCTACTTGTGTGATCTTTGATCACATGACTAGCTCTAGATGGCCTTGGATTGCCTTGAGCTGCTCCATTAAAGTTTACTTTGACCCATCCTTCATTCAACGGATGCCACTTCACTTCCAAACACAAATTTTCTCAAAGATCATCCTTTCAAGCCCCATAATAGGGGTATTTAATTAAATTTTAGAATAGAAGAATACTTAGTAAATTAATCAAATAATATTAATTATTTAATTAATATAGACGAATAATTAATAAATTAATTAAATAACCATAATTATATAATTAATACAAAGGAATAGATGATACAAATTTATTCAAATAATATGAAATTATTCAATTATGAGGATGAAATGAAAATGATTGTTAATGTTGTATTGTGGAGCTCGATCAAAATCGAAGGCTTCAAATTTCCCCATCTTTGTTGACACGTTTTCCCCTAAATAAATTAACAGGGGAATGCAAGGGAGCAAGAATATTTTAATATAGAAATTTTTGCACTTTTGTATTTAAAATACAATTAATTAATGGTTGGAAAATAGTTAGAATAACGCTTAGAAACAAACAATTTTTTTTCTACGTTGGAATTCCAAAAGGCTCAAGTTGAAATGTTTATTGTTGCGCATAGGTGGGAAGGTAGAAAGTCACACAGTCTTGAGTTTTTATTGCTTCAAGTTGTGTAAGCACTGGTTGGCAGTTTTTCACAGGGTTGTGACTGGTGAAAACACAGGCTATTGCTTCAAGCTCATGTGCATTGTGTGCAAGAAAAACAATGTAGTGGAAATGTTGAAAATGTTATTGCAAGTTGCAACTATTGTTGTAAGTTAATTTGTAATTCATTTTGATGGACATTTAATAATAAAGGAAGTTTGTTGTTGGTGGATGTAGCCCAAATTGGGTGAACCATGTTAAGATTCGATGTTGTTCTTTCATTGTTATTAATTTCTATGTGTTTAAATTCCTCTGTTTAATTTTATAATTTGCATTTAGCTGGTATTAATCTACCTGCAATTCCCAATAGTTAATTTAATCATTTATTCTTAGTTAGGTGTCTACACAAACTTTTTAGGTCCATGAAATCCTTTGCAGGCCGAATGTGTCCTTCTACACTTGTAGGTTTGGGTGTCTGATCCAAACTTTCTTTTATGCACTTGCAAATGACTTTTTCATAAGTACACTTTAAGGGATTTTGTTTTGCATGGACATTCAAAGTTTTAAATTAGCTAAGTCAAGTTTTGTAGGCCAATAGGGTTGAACATCCCGCAATCCTATAGTACTGATGTTGTGATGATGCCATCTCATTTGAAGGTCTCCAATTTTTATTGTGACATCATTGCTAATATTATTTATGAGGTTTCACATCTAAACAATATTTTTATTGTGTTATGTTTAGTTGCACTTAGATTTTCACTGTAGGGTGGATGGTAAGATTTTCCTTGCAAGGTTCACTTGCATGTCATTTCTCTGTAGGGGATAGATAGAGGTTGGAATCCTGCAACAGTAAAAATGAGTTAAAAACTAGTTTCAACTACCCTCATCAAGGCTCACCCACTTTTGTAACACTTCAAGCTTGATCTATGTGCTTTTCTTAAGGACATTTAAGATATTTGGGTGTGGACATGATGGAATATGTGGCACCCATATTGTATTTAATGTTTGCAGATACTTTTCCTAGTAGAATACACTTTCAACTTGCCATTTCTAGTGGATTTCAAGGGCATTTTTGTTTATTTCTTGCACTTAACCATGTTGATCATTCATTGTAGGTGTATGGTGTTGGTTAGAGAATTTTTTCTTGCACCCTTGTCAAAAAAATTGAATTTGTAGAGGACATATGTCTTATGAGCATTAAACAAGGTTGCAATGAGAGTTTTTTTAGTTGGGCGACCCATTGACATTCCCTTGATAGCTTGGCCATGGGTTTTATCTATCTTAGATTCATTTTCAAAAGAGGATGATAAGAGTCTTTGAAGAGGAAGAGTAGTTGTAGAGCCATTAAGAGAAGAAAATACTCACAGGAAGCTCTAGGGTTTCAACTTTCAGTTCTAGGCATAGTTGTGTTAACATTATAATAACTTGGGTTCATCCCCAAATTTATAATAATATAGCCTTTGTATATCGAATGATTAAAGGCATATTCAACCTTGAATGTGTGTCTCCATGTGCATAATGTATTTTTCTGGATGTGTTTAAGATTATTAGCCAACCAAAAGACTAGAAAATTATTGTAAAGCTTTTGAAATATATCTTCTCAAAATAATAAAGGAAATGGATATGTATGCTTAATGATAAACAAGTAGTCTCACTTGATATTTTGCAATCATTTATTGTTTTTTGAATGTGCATGTAGAGCCCAATTTGCCTGTAGACTTTGAGCAACATAGTCTTTTTGTAATCTCTTGATTAGGATATCACCTAAGTTTTCGTTATCACATGTTTGATTGAATGAATCTATTTCCTAATGGATAAAGGCACCCATTTGTGACTGGATTTCTTCCAAGTATCCTCAACACACTATAAACACATCAACTCAAACATCTATTAGTTTTATTTTCCATGTGTTCTGCTGCCATATTTGAATGTTTATAGCATTTAAGGGGTTATCATACACTACATTTTTAAAAACTTGTATGACAAATTGTCTATTAAATAGATGCTCCACCTTACATCTCCAAACTAGCATGTAGTTATATAGTGACACTAGTATTGGGATACATCATATATTCAGTATGGTTTGTTGTAAGGTAATTGCTTGGTATATCAACCATTCATCCAATATATTAGGGAAACCCCCTTGGTATTATAGAGCCAAAAATGAAGGAGGTCTTGCCCACCTCATGCATTAGTCCTTAGCTGCCCAACTTGAAGACAAGTTTGTAACATTCTTCTTAGGTTTGACACCCCTCACATTTTGAAGATTATTAAACCTTAGGGATTTTGGCTTATAGATCATATTATTGACATGATGTATTAGATATATAATTGAAATGGAAGCCAACCACAAAGAGGAAGAAGATATTAATAATAAGATAAACATAAAAAATACAATATAAATGAACAAATATGGATTATCATCTATAAATAAGACTTACCAATAGTATGAATCTAAATGAACCACAAATACTTGGTGGGCATCATTTTGATAAAAATAACAAATGGGTGAATGTATCCCATCCCCATATTTACATGACACTCCACTACAATTCATAAACATGAACAAAATATTCAAACAAGATGAATAGTTCCTCTTTGAGTTGAATGTCCCAAATTATACATTATCACCAAAATAAAAATTAGCACTTAAAATTATTATAAACCACCACAAAGATCATTCATTAAACTAACCATTGAATATGATCATCGAAGAGAATGTAGTAATCATAAAATTTTACCTTAGCACCTACATAAGAAATGCACTTCAAAGTACACTACCACAAAAATAAAACCTACTTCTTACTCTCACTCCTACAAGAATCACTCCATTTAATATATATGCCTCAAGTACACATTCAACCCTCGAGATTCAAATAAGATAAATCCAACCATTGCAGGTACAACCACTAACAACATTTGAAGAAGACATGACACCCATCATTTAATACATCTTAATTAATGAGATGAGCCTCATAGGGCCAAAAATAGCATTAAAGATAAACAATAGACTATGCAAATTAATTCATAACTAACAATAACTCTACTTTGGTGGAATATCTATAATTCTAATAGGTGACCTAGCCCAATTATCATTTATCATAGACACCGATCTATGTATCACACTCAAATTCCAAAATTCTATGCCAATAATTTACTATAATTATTACATTATAAATAATGTTTCATCAATAAGGCGATACTCCAACTTTAACCACTTTCGTGAAACATTATAAAGAATATATGCAAAACTGATAGAACATGATTACAAACTATTAATGATCCATACCAAGATACTACTATATCAACAATCGAAAAATAAGAATTTGATAACTCAATGCACCCTTTTGCTATAAATGATTTAGTGAAACTACATAATAAAAAATGCTCAAACTACTAAAGCTTCCATTTGCACTAAGTATTGCAATAAGAACACAAAGAAAACTAAACATTGATGCTAATGATGACTAATTTCCACATGAACTCCTACCATATAAAGACCAACTTTTCATGCTAATAACAAACTTATGGATTCAAGTAGGACTTGTAAACAAATCTCTTGGAGGGGTCATATATGTTATTTATAATCTTGGCTCTAAATCACCATATGCACCGTTATACACTATATCAAGGATTGATAACTATAGTGGGCCACCATATGATTAAAATGACCCAAAAATGACACTTAAACTACCTTTGTCACTAGGCAATTATAGACATATATCACTATCCATGATATGGGCAATTACTATACATAAATCCCAATGTCTAATGCTACATAATGTGACAATTGATATTGGAGAAATGAAGAGATAATGCCTAACATGTACAATTATATCCATGGTTAAATCAATAAACAAACTTCATATCAAACCAACATTCTCCTTCAATCGCTACTCTATAATGCAAAACAATTGATTCACAATTATTAGAAAGAAAGGGAAGGCTTGCCTACAATTACTCTCATTAAAAAAAAAATCGAGGTACACAAATGTCAATCCATTATCTTTCAAACACTCTTCCAATCCATTCTAAACTAACTCATTGAAACATTTTTGATGTACAGGTGGATACTTGCCAATCACAAACCAACACACAAAGAGATTTATCCTCCTCATCCAAATTATATATATTTTACTTTATTTACATTACTTAAGATAAAATAAGTTGTTTTGATTAGAGGTTAAAAACGGGTTTTGAAGGGGCCCACAACCCTTTACAAAAAGGAACAACTGAAGCAAAAAGGAAACAACATTAAACAACCATCAGCCCAATGACATCAAACCACCAGCCAAAAAGCAGCCAAAAAACGACACACACCACTACATATTGTTCAAAATTTCAACAACTTCCATCACACTAGCAGCAAACTTCTGTTCCTTAGCCCTAGTATCAAAAACCTCCATACCTGAGGCCCCAACCTGATTTTTCAGTCTATTTCTAGTCCTAACCCCAGGCCCACCAATTTTTACCTCACAACTCAAAACAAAACCTTTAGCAGCACCCTTAGCAGCAACATAATCCTCCCCAACCAGCTTACCTTCAGTAGCCATAACATCAGCAGACAAAATTTCCTTTCTCTTATTAAGGAAGAAAGCCATCGCAGAGTCCGACCTAGTCAAGACTTTAGGAGCTTCAACACACTTTATATCTTTACAATAAAATTAACTACAAATTTATGACTTGAATTGAATAATATCATACTTCAATATATAAGAATGAAAATAATTATAAAGAAAGAATAGAAACTAAAATTTTCTAAGAAACCCAAAAATGAAATAAAAATAATACAAATTAATCTTAATTGAATTTAAACAAATCTAAAAATATTAAAAAAATATTTTAAAAAATTTACATTCATACAATACAAACATATTATACATTTAATTCAGTTATTGATAGATTATATTTCTTATATAACAAAATTATAAATCATATAATACATTTCACTTTGCTTTTTATCCTTAACAAGACAAATATATTAATTTCAATACAATTCATTTAAAATACATAATTATATATATAAAATTAATAAATGAAAAGACATATTTCCACCGCATCCATTTTTAATTTCAACATATTACTTAAAAATATAATTTGCAATCGATGTAACCATTGCACTGGCGCAAATGCTAGCAAATATTTGTTTTAATTTCATTTGACTTTATTTTTTGGATTTTATTCTATGTAGTGGCTATTTATTTATTTTCATGTTCTGTATGCTTCGCCGAACCAGTATTTAATTGTTATAAAATTTAGGCAAATATAATGAAAGAATTATAACTCAATTGTGAATTATTTTCAGAGGTGGGCAGATCGGCATGAATCGGAGGAGCCATACCAGCTTCGGAGTAGGTATGTATTTACCGGAACGGCTTAGGGTTTCTCAGTGAACTTTGTTTTCCCTTCAGTAGTTATTTATGTGTATTTGTTTGTTTCTCTTATTTTATCAACAGAATCGAGAGTCGAGCCCTAAAACTTCGAATTCATAGTTTCTACAGTACACTGTGAGTTTTTGCTTTGAAAGAAGGATGATTTTTTAATGTAAATTATAAAATTTGGGCAAGCTCGAGGGCAACTTTCAATACTGTATATGATAAGTTTCTACGTCACTCTTAAGATTTGTTAATTTGGGTCATTCTTGATTGTACTTTTTCATCATCATATTACACTATCGCCGCATGTTCTTTGGAGTTACGAGCTATTATTATAGGTAGAGGGATTTGAACCGGACTGATGGTCTTATGCAAAATTTGAAATAAAAGTTGTATTTCAATATAATTATTCGCTATATCCATATTGTTAAAATTACATTTAAATCCTTACAATTGTCATCATTCTAAACACCCCTTTTCATTCTAATCCTTTACCCTGTGAACGGGAAATCTTTGGATAAGATACCACAATTGAGAGGTGTCTGTTCGGTTAAAGTCAACCACATCTTGTTCCTGGCTCCGTTAATTGGGTCATTTTATTCAATTTTATATATGAACGTATCTTCTGTAGAGTTGAATCTGGTGATCGGCAATGAATGGCCTCTTTGATTTGCCGCCTGAGCTTATTCAATTGTCAACGATCCCGATGATCAACATATAGTCAGCAACTGAAAATCCTTGGTCTGGTAACCTTAACACTTTTTTCTTATTGTCAAAATATTTCAGTACACTCAGACCATGGTTTGAAATTCAGCCCTTAAATCGGGCAATGGCCAGTCAACCTCAGAAACTTCTGATTATCAGAAATCAACCACAATAACTTCTGGTTATGATGTAGCTAGATCCGTAGTAGTGAAAACCACCAGCAAACATATAACCGATACATGTACGTCTAGCTACCATTCGGATACTTACAGGGCTTTTGTAATACTAGGAACTCTGCATGATAGCACTAAGAAATATAGAGACACAAAATAAAACTGATAACACTCATACCTGTTACAAATTGCAATTATCTAGGTCTGTTTAGCTTTCATACTGTCCAAACTGGGGCTATTGGTAGGGTCCTTTTTTAGAAGTCCCTTAGATGAGACATTGCAATTTTTTCATATGCATGCAACCAATGTGATGGGCAAGGTAAAAGTTTTTGCATGGAATGTGCGATATGGTGGACATCAAAAATGAAAAAAGAACGGTACACCGAAAGGATATATTAGGTGTGAAATAAAAGACAAACCACATACTTTACAAAACAATATTTAATAATTTATTAATTTCACCAAATAAAATTAGGTTTAGGTAATCTGCAATCAAAGCTCGCACATCTATGTTTTAGATTTAGGTTTAATTTTACTATTTGGGATTATATGTAGATTTTGATGTGCAGCTACTCAAGTTAAAAAATATTAAATAATTTGTTTAATTTTTTGAAGCTTGCGGTTATTATTAAGTTATTCGTTTGGTTGTTTTATTTGTGTTTCTTCTGCCACTAGGAAATATGGTGAAAAAATGAAAATCAACAGTATAGTATTATCATGGCTTGACAAGTTCCAAATCCCTTTCTGCATAGTGTAGATGCTGCTGCTGACCACCATGCCCATTCTGTGAACTACGTTCTTCAATTTGTGAAAGCTTCATGGCACTTGGTGAAGATCAAGAGAGAACAATTGTTTGACTTACCTGTAACTCTTGTTATAAATAGAATATTTTTGGTGATCGCTGCCACATCTCTCTTATGGCTGTTTCAACAGGAACCTTCAGCCGCCCACCAACATTTTCTGTGGTCACTTCATACAAGATTCATCAGACTGCTGCAACAGATGGTCAATCTTTCTGTTTTGTCCTTCTTGATTATCTATTGTGGTCTGCAACCTAATGGATATAAATGTTAATTACTGTCATATTAGAAAAGAGGGCTTTCCTAACTCTGGTGTGGCTGGGGCCTTATGCTGGTTGCTAGTTGGAATATTCAATGTAATTATTGTGCCTGCATTGCCTTATAAGACATACAATTGACTTTCTTCACTTTTGTATTTCTTTGCTTTTGTTCTTCCCCTTTGTGGGTTTATAGGTTTGTCTTTCTAGACCTTTCTATTGTGAACTGTTGTCCTTTTGAGTCCCATTGACCTACTCTTGGTCATCCATGGGTATTAATATAATTTCTTTTGACAATTTTAGTGTTATTAAATTTATCAGTATCCTTTACTTGCTTGTATGTTGGAATTTTCTTGTTTAACTCAGATATCAGTGAAAGCAAGAACAGTTAAAGCAACTGGATAGTGGATATTATTGACAGAGAGGAAAACAAGAAACTGAGTAAAGGTCATTATGTTTTATATAGAATTTCAGAATCGTTTTATTGTCATACCCTACCTCTTAGTACATTCTTCATAGCATGTAGTTGAACTATATCCTCTCTTCACATAAAAAAACACCAATATTTACCTATGTTCCATGGCGTTTCGGGGATGGGGACAGGGGGACGGCAGGGAATGCGTTTCAGGGACAGCAGTCTGAGGGCCGATTTTTGGAGATGGCGGGGGGACGGCAATATATGAATTTTTCAATATATATATATATATATATATATATATATGAATTTTTCAATATATATATATATATATATATGAATTTTTCAATATATATATATATATGAAATTTAAAAAATATATTATATTTATAGAGAGAAAGAGAGCAATCTAAAATATAACTTACAACCAAGAGAATCTAATTTACATTGATAACTAATAGCATCATAGCAACAATATCAATATGTGCATAAAAAATGACAGCGGTAGTATAACAGCAGTATAAATTATAAAGTATAAACAGCAATAAGTTGAAACCAGTGCTCCACGGGGACCCATCCCCTACCTTGGTACCCCCGTCTCCATCCCGGAAACATTTTGGGGACTTGGGGACTCCTTGGAAACTTCTCCCCACCTTTGCATCTAATAGTGACACAAACTTGAGCTCCAATTTTGATACAAACCTACCAGTTAGGGACAGCCATATAATTTCTATGTTTTTGTCATTTTATAGTTGAAACTTAAAGCCTTTGGGCATTTTGTTATAATTCTTATTTAATATGTATGCACATTGACGATAAAAGCATTTGAATTTTGTTAATTTGTTTGTCAATTCTCACGTGAAATCTCAATTCAAGTCTAATGTTATGTATTAACCTTCTACAATGCCTATGATGAATGCTTTATCAATGTTCTGATATGAATATTTGAAATTTCACTATATTTTTAAAAATTTCCCTATTTTTTATAGCCATCCCCTAAAAAATGACCCAAAAGTACCCTTGTACCGGAAACACGTCCCACTGTCCCCGTCCCCGAAACTTAGGGGAGTATAGTTAGAAATGGCTCCTAGCAAATAGGTATATGAGTTTATGTTTTATGTTTTTAGGTATACGAGGGGCGTGGGAGGGTTTGTGGGACCCCCACGCCAAAGACAAACCAATAAAATTTTAAAAAAACAATGAATTTTAATTATAACTTTTGTTTTCTAAGTGACGCCATGGGGGACACCTAGACGTTTCTGGTACGGTTAGGGGATGCCTAGTCGTCCCCTGGCCGTTTCGGGGACAGATTGGTGTCCCCTTTAGTTTTGCAGACGTTTCCTAAATCGGGGACACATTTCTCGGCGTTTCCTAAAAAATGCAAAATTAGTGACATCACCTTGTCCCAGAAACGCCTCAGGGGACGGGGACGTAGGGTTTAGGGGTGGGGACGCGTCCCTGTGTAACACAGATATTTACCCTAGCCAAAACATAATTTGGGTAAAAAAAAAGATATGCCTCATAAATCTTCATAGCTTGAGAACTGATTTCAAAGAAGAAGCTCTCTTGTGCATTGAAGCTTATCCATCCCTCAACTCTTGAAGCTATTGCATTGTCTTCATACTGTTTTGCTCATTTTTCTCCTTTGCCTTGAAGACTTCTTTTAGATTTCTAGATGATCAACTATGGATCCATTGCATAAATTTATGGATGCCAACTGGTTGTTTCAGTTTGAATTCCCCTATGAACACTACATAGGAATGCAAAACAGATTGAATCCCCTTTGCTGAGATGTACTTAGAAGTTAAATAGTCATAGATGAAAAGTATTGCAGCTGAAAAAGGTGATGATGGGTTTGGTAGGGGTTGCATGTGTTATTTTTAGTGTTTTTTGACTAAGTTTCCAGTCTTGGTACAACAATGGGTATGGGTTTGCATTTTGAGTATGCTGGTACAACACTTTTTTTCCTTGGGTATTTGTTCATATATATATTAAAAATTTAGAAATTATAAAAATGTAATACTCAAAATTGCCAATAAATGAAATATTTAAATACATCATCATTTGCAAAAAGAAAATACTCATAAATTCACAATATGATAATTCATTGATTTGTCAAATGTCAATACAAAATGAAAATTACAATCAATATTCAATAATTTTCATATTGCTTTTCATTGAGAGAATCAAAGTCAGCATTTAGTTCAATTTCATTTGAACCACAATTAGTTGAAGTGCCACTCCCTCTAGCCATGTCATATGCAAAAGCTACTTCATCTATAAAGTCTTTGGCATGTTATGCAATTGTAGCATCTAAGTTGGCATAGTCAATAGTTAAATCCTAATTCCTTGTCACCCCCTTATTGTAAATAGGTTTCTTATGTGACAAGATATGCAAATTGGAGTATGCATAGTCCAAATCCTTAGCTTTTGTGCACCCAATCAGTTGCTCTTAACTAAGTGGATAAAGTAGTATGTACTCCAATTTTGCTTAGTTGAAGAAGAACTCGTAACGTATTGAATTTGCATACAACATTTACAATTACAAAACATAAGTATAATATATAATAGTGAAAGAAAAATGAGAAAGTTAAAAAATAAAAAGATGTATATACTTGGGAGAGAATTTTTATTGCTAAGAGGTTGCAAGTACATAGAATCTTGGCCATGTATGTACAACCATTCATGAGCATCTTTCTTGTACCTGTCTTGAAGAGCACAAACAGCATGATTCTTTGAATATATTTAGTGGCCAAACTTACTCATGACAACATTTTGTATATCTACATATGGGAATATTTTTCTGAATGTAGTCTTGTGCCTACCAACAACCTCTTCATCTCTGTATGGTACCACCCTCCTTGGCAAAGAAAGTATCTCTGAGCTATAATATTTTGGAGACAAAGAAAATTCTAGGAAATGCAAGGGTGTGGTCATCTTGTTCCAATGGTCAACAATGTTTTTTTGCACCCTTTTGAAAAATGCTTCTTTGTGGACATGTTGCTTGGCTTCTATTATGGTCCTTGTTTTTTCAACCATGGGGTCCATGCCATCATAAATTTCACCCAAACATGGGTGATCTATATTAACATACCTAATTATGTTGATGATGGGCTCAGTGAAACTCAAAACATATTCCACATGAGCCCACTACTCATTATCTAGGATCAATGCTTTGACTTTTTGGGCTATCTTTATGTATGATTGCCTCCATATACTCCAAAGAGTGTTGATGGCCATAACGCTCCATGGCTCTCACACCTTTATAAGTTGTCTCAAGACAATTATGTGTGATACAAATCAAGTCTTAGCAACCTAACATGGTGTGAAAATAAGACAAATTAAAATATTAAAAACTAGATGACACAAAAAATTTTAAAAAATTGAAAATATATTAAAAAATAAAATTATTTTCAACAACTCCAAGTTGGATAAGATCTTTAAAATGGCTTGTGAAATATGATTTGTTGTCACAAACATTTGAATCTTGGCCTTTGTGTAGATTTCTTTGACCCATTCAATCTTTGTGTCAAATCTTTTGCAATGAAAAGTTGAGTGAGTGGACAACACATGGTGTCCAAAAAATATGCCCATATGTACCCTCCACTATCGAACTAGCTGCTATACAATTTTTATTGTTGTCAAAGTTATATCAATGTTTTTAGTGCCCACCATCTCAATGAATTGTATAAGAATATTGGCAATGAAAGTTGCATCCTTCACTTGCTTCTCACAATCTACCCCCTTCAAAAACATCGCCCTTGTAGGGGACACTGCAATGACATTGATTAGTGGTCTATTTTTGTAGTCTTTCCACACATAAAAAATGATGGACACTCTTGTTTTGGGCTATGTATCTTTGATTGCTCTTAGTGATGTCTCTACAAAAGCTTTCCTGTTGGCCAATAAGGTGGTGCACACCTTTTCATACCTAGGGCTAATGTAATCAACATGCGCATTGACAATTGCCATCACCATATCCTACCAATATGGTGATGAAAAGGCTGAAAGGAAGCCCATTGTCATAAATGCAACAAGTAATGCTCTCATCTGCAACCTCCCTTGCCTCATTCTTGAAGGCCTTTTCCAATAGGGCCTCTTTTATGGAAAAGAAAAGGAGTATTCTCTTCTCAGGAAGATGGTGGCTTGAAAGGATGTGGGCTTGCTGGTTGTATTAAGCCAATAGGAGGTCTTTGTGATCCTTTCTTGAAAAGAGGATGAAGTCCTTCCTTTGATCTATTACTTAATGTCAATGTCTTCTTG
>VDFB02189871.1:0-13021 GCA_007258455.2 Sequoia sempervirens
AGGACAAGATAATATTCCATGAAGAATTACTACAAACCCCGGGGAGAAGATAATATTAAACAAATGGATAGCTATTGACCCCTAGGACACAATAATATCCCACGTGCATTGGAAGTCCTCAAACGGCTTGAAACATCACTTTAAGTGATGTAGAAATCAGATTAGACTTGAAAACCCTTTCAGCTACCACTTACTAATCCTTTCCTTGGTTGTAGGAAATAGCAAAACCATTGCATCCTCCCACCTTGTACCTACTTGGAAATGTATTGCAGTTGGATTGGAATAAAGATTCTCCACGGAAATGTTTTAGAAGCTCCTTAAACGTCAAGGTCTTCTCAGAAACTGCTTGGAAACGTCGATGTTTCTGGGCCATTTCAAGTAGAGGTCAGATGTTTCCACAACAGTACTGTGGTATTTTATTTTTTTGTTTATTTATTCTTGCTTTTATATTTGATTATGCACAAAACATTGGTATTACGTTTATTTTTCTTTGAATTCTCATATTTTATGTACAAACACCAAAAAATAGGGCCAAAAAATTTCATTCCAAATGAGTTTTATTGGTACAACAAGCTCAAAGTATGTCACACTAAGTAAAACGATAACCTCAACCCTTTAAACATTCTTCACAATATTCTTAATACAGTTGTTCTACTTGCCAATTAAGCAAATGTGTACACATAATTGTTAGACAACTTAGGGGGATCAAGTTCCCTAAGGACAACTGAGTCTCGTAAACATAACATAAATGATTAAATTGTTGAAAGTGTATCTTTACTCTAATCCCATATACTTTTCACTGTTCATACCAATAATCCTACTAACACTTAACTATAGATTTAGTTTAATAGATTTTCATTATTTAATTGTATTGGCTAATACTTTACTTATTTGCTAAAGTTTAATTACATTAACATTTGTTAGTTGTAGAGTATTAAGTGTGAAAGTAAATTAGGCTTGTTTTGAACTTAACTGATTTGTATCAATTGAATTTATTAATTAATTATTTTATTATATTATATTAAAAACATGTTAAAGGCAAATAACAAGTTATTCATTTGTTTCCATAATTGTTGCAGTTGTAACAGAATAGCGTTCCTTTAGGTTAGAGAATTGGAACAAATCTAGTACTACGTGAATTAATATTACTTATTCAAATTCTAACAGAATTAAACAAATTTTAACTAATATTTGGTAAATGATTTCATAACAATTTTAGCAGAAATGAAAAGAATTCAAATGCATTCAAGTAAATAACTCATAGCAGCAAATATCTTAACAGTTAACAACTGGATCGCAATATAATAATCAGATTCTAAAACTGTTACAACAATCATTAACTATAAGTTATTTCCAGATTTACATCGCATAATATTGTGGGTCTAGACCTTTTCGCATGACAATATATCAACTAGCTGAAATCATGGCTGTCCAAAACCTAGTCTAGGATAGTCATAACCGACTGACACTAGCCAAATAACAATTTGACAACAATGGTTGCAATCAACTGTATTTTAGCCAAACCCTTAGTGACAATAATAGTTGCCAATAGTTAAAACTTATAAACAAAATAACAATAATAACATTTGCCATAGCCAGACCAACATTAACAGCTATAGAATCATAACTGATTATCCATAGTCGAGTATATCATATAACTATATATGTTACAGCTAAACCCATAACACAACCACCACTGTTATCTCTCACAACCTCACAGACAATACAAAAAATGGCAACTATCGACCACCTTTGATAACTGAAGATAACAACCCAATATTTATAGTGGCATCACAACCAACCATAACAGTCAAACCGCCCCCTTATCCAAAGTTGATTCCCAACAAAAGTAGTAGTTAAGCTTAAGTCAACTACCCACAAATGATAGGTATTTCTTCCAATATTCGACTGCTATTAAGTGACAGTCACGCCTGAGGACAACTAACAAAAAATTTGACAACAAACTAATATCAATTATCAGTCAAGCTTCAAAGTCAACAATATACTATTGTCAAATAACGGCTGGGGGCAAGCCAACTGGCAAAACTACCAATAACAAACTATTATCAAATAACATTCAACATTCAAAGTTGACTTGTAAAACAACCAATAATAAACTATTATCAAACAGCATTTAGGCTTCACAGCTGACTTAGCAAAGTTTCATGTGCCTTAAGAAGATATCAACTAGCTGAAATCATGGCTGTCCAAAACCTAGTCATAACTTTACAAAAGTTTCAAACCACAACACAGAATAATATGGCTGGTCCAACTCTTCCTGTCACAGGTGTTCAACTGTGAGATGGTGTTACCTAAGACCTAAGGTGGAGCAATGCTTGGAAAAGACTAAAGTTGGAGAGATCCCATCCATGGTGGACCTATGCCTAGCATGGAAGGAGACTGTGATTGTGTATCATGAGCTTCAAGAGGTTAGGGCAGACCATCAAGATCTTGGGAAAATTGTAGAAAATCTATTGGTCAGTCATGATCATGGCATCCTGGAAGTCTCATATGTATTTTCAATGTCTATGCTGGCCTCGACGAAAATAGGACCTCCTAAAACTAAAAGCATCTTAAAAAAAAATTGTGGTCTTCAATTCTTGGTGTCGAGTACTATTTTCAAATTCGACATCAAGATGGGTTCAGCAAGGTGTGGAGGAGGTAGTGCTGAATGAAATGTACAGGTGGCATGCTATTGCAATTGGTAGGGTCACTTAATGGGGAGCATGTGATGAAAGATAGTTGTATACTGTCATTTGGTTTTTTGGTGTTTTTCTTTTTCATTTACTGGCCTCAAAACTGTATGTTGATATCTTAGTCAGGCCAGTTAGTTGTACTTCTTTTAAGTATTTATCTCAATGTGTGATATTTCCATAAATAACAAACTTATTATCATGAATATGTAACGATAAAAATATTTCGAGGGAGATGACCCCAATAGAACAGTCACTAGTTAATCAAAAGAAAAAAAGGAAAGTCACAATGCAGTATTATCTAGGAAACAAATAGCCAACACCAAATTTCATGTACTAAAACAATTGCTACAAAGGGCGACTTAACCTTGCAGATGCAACGCCAAGATGACAAGTTGGCAAAAAAGCTTGACCCCTACAAATACCTATCACTTACTAGATTATTCAAATATAGACCCAATTTTTAAGTGTTATAGGACGCTTACTTTGTTCATGATAGTGATTCATGCTAACTATAACATTATGTAATGTCCCCATTTCCGATGTCCTCTTTCGGATTAGTCTGATTCAGATACACTTACTATTTTTAGTAAGTGCTATTAGCAGGGGGTCTAGCACTGAACTTCAATCTTCAATGAGCCCTTTGGGCATCTCAATTTCTCTTCGGCTTGAGTCTTTGGCGCTACTTACTATTTTAAGTACTTACCAAAAATAGTAAGTCATTTAGGGTAAGTTGGACCTGGTCAGGGTTACCACTTAGCAGCATTTTCAATGAGGCATCAATTTCTAAGGTTGAAGCATTTTAATATTTGATTTCCCCTTCGAAATTGGATTATTATAAAGTAACTTTACATTTTAGCATTGAGGGTGAGGGGGACATGTAAAAAGTACCATGGCGCCTAAGACAATAACTTTAAGTTGTTTTAAAGAGCATCAAAAACACTTTTGAAGGCTAAATAAGAGATGGGCGCCCAAGGCAAGGTATGAGGCAAAAATTAAAATAAAAGCTAATGTTTCCATTGAAATTTAAATTAAAACAAAAGCAAAATATCAAAAGGGTGTGGGTTTTGAAGGGTTTTTAGGGTTTTTCAAGGAGGTCACCCTAATTTGCCATTGGTGACTTTTAAAAGGTTCATTTTTAGCCTCATTTTCTCATGGATGTTTTGGCTGCTTATCGAGATGCTGTTGGTTTTTTACTAGAAGGTCTAAGAATCGAGTTGAGGACGAAAACCCTCGATATCTAAAACTAGTTTCGGCAATGCTGGTAGAAGGGTGGTTTCAATCAGAAATCACATTTGGGCTTCAGTTGCAAATTACAAGCATTGAGATTGAAGATATTTCAACATTTTTGAGGTGTTTCAGTTTGGTTTTTGGTGTGAGTTTGTTTCTTTTCAGTTGAGTGTGGATTTCTAAGCGTTTTGGTGTGCTTTTCATTTTCTAGGCACTTCTTTTCTATACCTGAACCTGGTATTTGTTCACAACTCACAAATGGTTCGAGGTATTCACATGGGTATTGATTCAATGGCTCTCTCCTCAAGGCGACTCCAACCAATATTTACTTGCATTTTTTGAAGCTAGTTTGGAATTTTAGGACCAGATTGCCCTTGCTGCTAGACGCCATTTTCTGGGTGCTCTCCCTTAAGACTGGTCGGTCATTTTTGTGATGAAGATTCAGTCATCTGAAAGCTTTATGGTGGACGACTGTAATATCCCCAATGGGATCTGCCCTAAAATTCTGATTTTTATTTCTGCTCAAACCCTAATTCTGATTTTTATTTTCTGATTTCAAACAACATACCATAGCAAACATACAAGTGCCCAAACATGACAAATAATACATGCCAAATGATGCTACCAATTGATATTCATATCAAACATGAGATTCACCATGAAAAACACAAGATAGGGCATCCAAATGCAACATACAGATATGATTTTCTGTAGATAACTTTTTCTGTTACAAAATTGAATATTCTGGACTGATTTTACAAAGAACTCAAGGGCTCAAACATGCCAAACATATGCCCAAATCTCTGCTCTACAAATTAGATCTGAAACTATGATTATACATACCAAATATATCCAAAATAGTCCTCAAACATCAAACCCTAGATGGGCGAAATTCCTCCTTGGTAAGTGCTTAGGGTTTGTTGCTCCAAATATGCTCTAAATAATACAAAATCGCCCTCCAAAGGTGGGCGCTGAGGTCTGCTCTAAGTGGCACTCCAAATTAGGGCAAAACCCTAATGCAATCTACGCACAAAATGCCACAATAATTCTACTCTAAATCTGATCTGCAAATCTGATTATGCAATCAAATGTATCCAATGAAGTGCAAATGGAACTCCATTATGAGTCCTCTACAAGGTGAGTTAGGTTTTCGTCCAACTCCCTTTTATGCAATAGGGTTTCCGTCCTAAAGCATATGCTAAATCTGCTCCTAAGGAGAAGAAGTCTGCTGAAAATGAATTCCTTGAATGATGATGTGAAATGCCTCAATGACCTTATATTTATACTAGTTTTTCCTTCTCACAAGCTGGCCAACCTAGACTTTTTTTCAATTTTTTATTGTTTTTATTTTTATTTTTTTATTTTTTCCTCAAGAGGGCCAACCCTAAAAAGAATCCTTATTTTATTTTATTTTTTATATATTTAATTTTTTTTAATTTATTTATTTAAAAAATTATTATTATATTTAATTAAAATATGAAAACTAGTGTTCAAAAACACTTTTTCCCACCTTTTGCAAAATTTGAATTTCAAATCAAATTGGGGACATGACAGTCCTCCCCTCCCAAATGTTGCTTGTCCTCAAGCAACCCACATACTGTATGCCAAAACCAATCACTCAGATCCCATATCAATCTCATGAATGCTCCACCACGAATTCGCTGCTCCACTCTGATACAAAAATCAGCAAGTCTATCTCCCTGCATTACCTTGTAAGCAACTCATCTAGATCCAAACGAAATGATGTGCCAAGCATGTCACCACCTGGATCCCAAATCCCCATATCCTTACATCCGTCAAACATGAGGAGATGGAAGCATCTCAAAGTGCTAGCAACACAAAACCACTCTCCAACTCCTGTAGATCTCCCATGGATGTGAAGAATACCCAACATAGGTGCAAGGAAATGTATAACAACTCCTAAGTTGTTGATATGGAACAAAACAACAACTTCAAGACTGAAAATCAGACCTATGTGGATGCAAATAATACCGCCAAGGTCATAGGATGATAGAGTATCAACCCATGCCATTCGCCAATGATGAGAGATGATGCAACTTTCCTCCAAATTCAAACAATTGCTATCCCTCCATGTGTTATGTAAGAAACTATGTCCCATGAAGTAGAGCAAATCCATCTCCTATCAAAGTGCTAGAGTAGAACCTCATGAACTAGGGCAAGAAGGCCAAGGTCCTCATGCTTTCCTTCAATCCCTATGACATAAATGGAACACAAGCATTAATAATTCAAAACCAAACATTATAGCAATACATCCATACCATGTGACAAAGTGCAACTTCACCTCCCAAGTATGCTCAATAAAGGCAAGTGTCTCCATGGCATGCATCACAATTTTTTGAAATGAAGCAGCAATATACTCTACCAAAGAGTCATCAACATGATGAGACTCATCACAAGCAACCTCTTCAAGTGCTTTATGAATGATCAAAGACCAAACCAAATCTGCATTACCCATATCTCCATCTACATATGAAGGCATAATACTAGTGGTTGATCCACAAAGTGTATGCTCCATAATGCCATCCAAGTCTATGATGTGAGCCTTTAAATGGGTCTCCAAAAGAGGTGACATCAAATCCTCATAAAGCAAGCTACGTGTACAAACAAGGAATTATTAATCATACCTCAAACCTGATTGCTCCGCTTGTTTGGCCACCATACAAGGCTCATTCCTCATATGCTACATACTTTGAATCTTCTTTGCCTCTCTCATGACATGCCGTACTAACTTGGTCCTCTTGTGTCTTGGGCACACAAATAAGACCTCATATCTGTCTCCCAAATGGGAGCCATCCATAGGAGAAGACTTCTTACTCTCCATAATATCTTCATTTGAATTTGCATCCATGATGTGTGCCACAAGTCCTGAAAGCGGGGCAGCCTCATTCTTCGCCCAATAGTCACCCAATAGTCACCCATATGATGGGATTGTATCTCAACACAAGCAATTTCCTCAAGTTCTCCATGAAGGACCAAAGGCTCGACCAAATCTGAGCCACCAATGTCTCTACCTACACATGTATTCATCACATCGTTGACTGGTCCAAAAGGTGTATGCTCAGCTATCCCATCCACATATGTGCTTTGAGCCTTCAATGAGCTCTCTAAAAGAGGTAACTTATGATCCTCATGATGTAAACTATGTGTATAAACAAAATTTTCTGAATCATACCTCTTTTCCTGTTTACCCAAATCTGAATGTTCTCCTTCCTTGCTAACCTTGAGAGACTCATTCCTTGCGTGCTCAACCTTAACACATTCTTCCCTAGAATGATATGCAAAATCAGAACCTTTGTGGCTTGGATCCACCATACATTCCTTGTATTTGACACCTGCATCTTGAGTGCCAACATTGGGAGATCCCTCAACACCATTCCCCTCGTGTACTAGCTGCAATCTCATGGTTATGCACAGAAACATGACTGCTGTCATAAAACAGAAAATTAGGACTCCTGTTATGCCTCTTTGTAGTGCCTTAAAGGGACTCAAACAAGTCTTCATCCTTTGCTAATTTCCCATCGTCAAGTGCTGCTCCAAGAGATGTCTTCAATGGAAAATCAAGCGTGTCATGTGCCATAATTTCTGCCCCCTGGCTGCAAGCTACATCTTCGTATGTATGGGCCTCCTTTATCTCCATGACTTCATCATAGGACTCTTCAGGTTTTCCCTCCATGTCTCCACTCTTTGCCATCTTCATGTTGCATTGCCCTTCATTAGATGTGGCTGTCATAGAAGTCTGAAATTCTGTGTGTGATGAAGAATATGCCATGCTCAACTCCTCACAAAGCTTCTCCACCACATCTTCCTTTCTTCTCAAGGCATCAACATATATCTCACCAAGTGTGAGAAGGTGATCTCTATCCACAAGTAAGTGTAGGTAGTTTGATTTTACTTCCACCGAAGCCTCCTTAAGTTCATGCAAGTCATCAAGAGATAGACCTCCCTCAACCCCTACATGCTTCCCTAGAGCCTTCCAACACAAACTTGCCATCATTTTATGAACATGATCAAAATGAGTTAGGGCTGTCACAATCTTACCTTCATTTACCTTCAACTGTCCTTCCAAGTGATGCAACGTTTCTGATTTGTATTCAACATCACCTTAATGAATCTGATCAATCATCACTGATTTGGCATATCTTGTGGCAGCATGCCCTTCTTCCTTGTGTTCATTATGAAGACACCTGTACTCATTAATAGATGTAAGAAGTGAGCCCTTATCCTGTTGAAAGCATGTGGGAGCATCTTCATCTTCTTTAGGTGTTGCATTCTCATCACTAGCTTTCAACAACATTGGTCCATCCTTGTATGTGAGTCCCATAGTTTCAGACGAACTCCAAGGTGTAATATCCATGACAAACCACACATTATCAAACTGTAGGATCTTCTTACTGGGCCATCCCTTAATCTTTATGATTAGCTCTTCAACAAAAAGTTTTTCATACAACTCCACTAGGTAGTCATCAAAAGTGATCATGTGCATAAAACAAGAAGCATCGAACTTACTAGGAATTGTCATACCTTGTGTGTAGTTTTGTCCCATGAGCATCCCTACCTGCATAACCTCATTGGCTGTTCCAAAATCTGTGTTCTCATGTGAAGACCCCGTATAGGTGATTGTATTTCTGATTTGACATCTTCTAATTTCTGTTTTGAGGCTAGGGCTACATCATAACAAGTCAGCTCCTTGGAAATAATGTTCTTTTCCACACATCCCTCCATAACATCTTTCTCAACCCTAAATTGAACTTCTCCATCATGCCAAGCAAAAGGGCTATGATCCAATATACCCAAGTCATTTTGCTTGCCACAATGATGTAGAGATAATGCAATAATGCTATGCTCAAGAGAAGGGTCATTAGTAATACCCATATCTTCATGTGGCTGCTAACAGGGAAGCAATTCTTCTTTTATCACTTGGATAATTCCAACATGTTTTTCTTCAATGGCTGTCCTAGAACCTTGTTCACCCATAGGCTGATCAATGACTGCTGATTTACCACTCTTCACTACAACATAATCCTTATCTTGTAAATCATCAAACTTTTCCACATATTGCAGCTCATCATCAAAGGGTTTGATTACTTCCATACCTTCTTTTTCAAGGTGGAAAGCCTCTTCTTTTTGTTGGACCTCTTTTTCTTGCTCCTGCTCCATGGTTGGTTCTTCATGTTTCCAGATTTCTATCTCAATGTCTCCTTGTAATTTCAATTTTTCCTTCATCAATCTTTCCTTTTCTTTCCTTGTACTTTTTGTGAATGTCTTCAAGTACTCATCATAGGTGACAATGGACTTATAAGCAGGAGGTTCTTGCACATAACAACAATAGGCGGCCAACTTGCACTCATCTCTTTGTAGCTGATCTACTAAAGCCCTTTGAACAAGATCATCTTGTTGTGCTTTGTTGAACATTTCAAGATTCCTAAGGCTGCTACAATATTTCTCGAGGAGATGTTTCAAGTTTGTTTCCTCTTTCTTCGGCAAGAACTTAGGTTGCCAACCCATGTCTCTTCTCCAAGGATTCATTCCACAAATGGATCCACAGGCTAGTAGGATCAAGGCTCTGATACCACTGTAATATCCCCAATGGGATTTGCCTTAAAATTCTGATTTGTATTTCTGCTCAAACCCTAATTCTGATTTCTGATTTTTATTTTCTGATTTCAAACAATATATCATAGCAAACATACAAGTGCCCAAACATGACAAATAATACATGCCAAATGATGCTACCAATTGATATTCATATCAAACATGAGATTCACCATGAAAAACACAAGATAGGGCATCCAAATGCAACATACAGATATGATTTTCTGTCGATAACTTCTGCTGTTACAAAACTGCATATTCTGGACTGATTTTACAAAGAACTCAAGGGCTCAAACATGCCAAACATATGCCCAGATTTCTGCTCTACAAATTAGATCTGAAACTATGATTATACATATCAAATATATGCAAAATAGTCCTCAAATATCAAACCCTAGATGGGTGAAATTCCTCCTTGGTAAGTGCTTAGGGTTTGCTGCTCCAAATAATGCAAAATCACCCTCCAAAGGTGGGTGCTCAGGTCTGCTCCAAGTGGCACTCCAAATTAGGGCAAATCCCTAATGCAATCTGCTCACAAAATGCCTCAATAATTCTGCTCTAAATCTGATCTGCAAATCTGATTATGCAATGATGCTCCAACCTCCAAATGCATCCAATGAAGTGCAAATAGAACTCCGTTATGAGTCCTCCACAAGGTGAGTTAGGTTTTCGTCCAACTCCCTTTTATGCAATAGGGTTTTCATCCTAAAGCATATGCAAAATCTGCTCCTAAGGAGAAGAAGTCTGCTGAAAATGAATTCCTTGAATGATGATCTGAAATGCCTCAAAGACCTTATATTTATACTAGTTTTTCCTTCTCACAAGCTGTCCGACCTAGGCTTATTTTCAATTTTTTATTTTTTTATTTTTTTATTCCTCAAGAGGGCCGACCCCAAAAAGAATTCTTATTTTATTTTATTTATTATTTATTTTATTTATTTATTTAAAATATTATTATTATCAACTAGTGAAATATGAAAACTAGTGTTCAAAAACACTTTTTCCCGCCTTTGCAGAGTTTGAATTTCAAATCGAATTGGGGACATGACAATGACTTTGGCCCTGCCTGGCATCGTACTTGAGAACTCTTCCAAGAGTGAAGGATGTGACCTTTGAAGAAATCATAATCTGCTGTCATGGTGCTAAAATCAGGTCTGAAAAAATGTATGTTTTCTGAGCTTAATATTGAGCAAGATTGACTGTAATTTTCTGTCAATAAGAACTGTTTATTGGAAAGTCTGAAATTTTATATTTCTTAGTGCATTTGCTTCTATGTTAAGTTCTCTGCAATTTATATTTTATGCAAGTTCTATGCATCATTGGCACATGTAAACTCGATGCAAAAACACCTCATTAAACTCAAACAGCAAGTGGGAAAAACAGAAAAAAATATTTGGGGTCTTATATTACACATTAATGGAGATACAATCTATTTACAAAAAAACATATATGGAATTCTTTTCATTTCATCACATTTAGTCATTCTAATTTCTAACACATAATAAATTGCATTTTGGAGTTCACTTGATAGTAAATAAATATGCTTCACAGAAAAAAAAAATTAAAAGCATAATTTACCAGGGTAAGAATCAACATGAATATGCAAAAGGTGTTTCATCCCACCTCAGCTTCAAGCTCTGTGTGGCGCGCACTTCCTGCTTTCATAGCTGCTGTCTTTTCAGGCCTTCCATAAATCAGAAAGAACTCCATCTGCTTTTCACACCATTCCTGCATCAAAAAATGAATATCTTCAAATCAAATCCAGGTGCAAGTCAAAGAAACAAAAATAGCAGCATAATTGTAAGATTCCTGACATATAAACTTTAAGGATTCCCAACTCAACAAAGAACTTTCCATTAAAAAGGAAAAGGTGTGCTATCAATTAGATTCAAACCCATAGGCACAAAAAAGTATTCAAATTCATTGAGAACGAGATAACAAAGGCAATCCAAAACTCAGTAGTAGTTATGGCAACCTACTGATTAAATAAGCCCTTACCAATAATATAAAATACTTTAAAAATCATTTTAGACATGACTTTAGCAAGTCGTAATATTCTATTGAATTTCTTTTCACAGCATCTCATGTCAAAAACATGAGAAACAAAATGAAATCAAGAGGAAATTTCAAGAAAACAAGATGAGTCCTAAAACAAAAAGACAGCATCAGATCACAACAGAAAATGATAGAAAGATTGATAGAGAAATCATAACATATGAACCTGGAGGGGGACTCTCACATAAACCATGTCACAAAAATGAAGTGGACCAGCAGCTTCAAATTAAAACCAGTAATATTTCTATACAAAACATAATTTGTATACTTGGCAAGTCACCGAGTCGCCTTTTTTTGCTCCACGAGTTTTGGTGAGTTTTACTTGCTGAGTTTTTTTGCTGAGCTTTTAGCAAGTAGTCGCCAAGACTTGACAAAAAATCGGCGAGTTTTACCATTTAACTTGCAAGAGTGATAAAAATGTTAGTTAGACACTGCAAAAACTCTATCTTCTTTGGCTCTATAAGCATTGTTTTTTTCCTTTTAATAAATTATGAAAATGGTGTGATCCATGAAGGTTTGTGTGGTTTTGAAGGTCTTCATTTGTGCTTGGTGCCAAGGGATCCGCCCCTTAACCCCAGCCTATATCACAACAGGAATGCGCCCAGGGCACTACCCACGGACCCCACGAGGGGTGCTGCCCCTCAAACCCCACCAAACTCATTTGATACATTTTGTACCTATATTTTGCATAAAATTTATATTATTTCAAAAATTTAAGTGTTTTTTAAGGTGTTGAACTTTTTTTGACTTTTTCATAAGTACTCTCCGAGCCAAAAAGTTTTGCCTTGCCAAGTACTCTTCAAGTTCAAGTTTGCAAACTATGATACAAAGAGAATAAGGCAACATTGAACATTAAAAAAAATTGTCAAAGGGTTATTTATAATAAATAATAGAAAATACATTTCTTAGAAATATTGTCATTGATGTCAAAGGGTTATTTATAATAAATAATATAAAATACATTTGTTAGAAATGTTATCATTGATGTCAAAGGCATATAGAAGATTATTGGAAATTGATGTCAAGTTAGAATTTGTTGTTCAAAGAAATTCATTGTTTGAGATTGTTGAATTATTGTTGTCATTGATGTCAAAGTATGGCAACATAATGTTGGTCCAAGAAGATTATCATTTGTGAGAAGAGCATAATGTAAATAGAAGAACTAGTATAATGGACTATGGCAATAAGTTAAATTACACCGAGAAGATGGAACATGTGGAGTATAGTGCAAAGAGTTTGGTTAAATCGTATTCCAAACTGAACGTTGAATGTGGTGTTAGTGACAAGAAGAAGCGTTAATAAAAGGAAGACTATAAAAGTTGATATGAGATAAACATGGATATCGCTCTTGATGCACTTTAATGATCTAGGGACGGTGAGAATAATCCCAAGAGTAAAAAGAAATTAACTAATATTGTTATTCAAGATTA
>VDFB02189872.1:0-33110 GCA_007258455.2 Sequoia sempervirens
ATGTTGGCAATGTTTCTTCTCTTATTGTTAATAAAAAATGATTATACATTAAAATGATTAGTTATTACAAGTTGTTTATATATATATATATATATATTAAATTATCACAAGTGTAACTAAATCTCTTCATTCAAATCAATAATTGTTAAATATTTATGAACCAATAATGAATTTATATTGGGAAAAATATTTTGAATAAAGATATTAGATGAATAAAATTTTGGAGCATTATACCTATTAATTATATTTAAGTAATTTTTATTAATAATATTTTATTTTATTTTATTTTCAATTTTTTTGAATAGTTCTAGCCATAATTTTTACATTATTCTTAATTCTAATCCTAATCCTAATTATAATGTTTTAGGATAATAATAATAATAGGATTAGAATTAAAATTAATTAATAATTATACTAATTTTAGTTACTTTAATTTAATTCTTATTTGTATTTATTTATGTTTTGAAGTTAATAAAATTTGAAAAATAAAAATAGTGTAATGTCAAATAGTTTAAGATTTAATTTAAATATTTGTTTTAATTTTGTGACTCCAAATCATTATAAAATACTAATTGATTTTTATGAGATTTTTTTAATAAAAAATCAGTCTTAACAAAAAAATATAAAATATAAAAAAAATTAACATTTATTTATTTTAAAATGGCTCTCTCAAACAGCTATCCCTCTCTTTGTCGAAACCCTCTTGCTTTCTGTGGATGGTGTGTCGTTGGCTTTTGGTACGTCGTTGGCTTCTGGTGTGTCATCGGCTTTTGGTGTGCTGTCGGCTTCTATTGGGTCAGTTTTTTCCGCTATTGGGTCGTGTGCTATTGGCTCACAGGTGTTTGCAGATGATTCGCTGCTTGCTGTTGGGTCGCTGATGTCTTCAGTTGTGTCTCCTGACAGTGCATGGCCTTTGCTAGGTGGGTTTGCTGCTTCTGATTTTCCTCCTTTAGGGTATGGGTCGCTGCATGTGGATGTCCCTCTTTCATGCCATGCTTCTCAGTCCTTTGCTAAGGTGGTTGGTTCTAGTGGTAAAATCCCTTTTTCTTCTCTTCCCTCTTTTAAGGGTAAACCCTTACGGTGCTCGTCTTCTGCCCCTACTATTTTTTGTGAGTAGGAGGTATTGGATAAAGAAGATTATTTCTCGCGTTCTGCTCTTATTTGTAAATTTAATAGTTTATGGCCCTCCCTTCCAAATTTGCACAAATGGGTTTTGGAGTCTTGGAGGCCTATTATTGAGGATAGGATTGAACTCTATCCTTCGGCTAGGGGTTTTTTTGTAGCTGCTTTTTCAATCTAAGAAGGATATGGCTTGGGTGTTGGAAGGGGGTGTTTGGATGTGGGCTCGAAAGCACTCGCTTTCTCTCCAGCCTTGGTTCCCTTCTTTCAACCCTTTTTCTGAATATATTAGTGTTGTTCCTACTTGGGTTAAACTTCCTAATCTGCCTCTTCAGTTTTAGACTCCTTCTTGATTTAAGTCTATTAGAAATGCTATTGGTAGGTTTGTTATGGCTGATTCATCTTCTCTTATCTATGATCATCATACTTTCGCCCGCATTCTTGTGGATGTTGATACCTCAAAAGATTTACCTAGGGAGGTCATTTTGATGGTGGGGACTAGACCATGGTCTCAGATTCTTGATTATGAAGGTCTTCCTTTCCGTTGTAGGAGATGTTTTTCTACAAGTCATTTGGCCGCAAATTGTCAGAAATCTTGTTAGAGTTATGCTACTTGGTGGAAAGATGCTTTTCATGAGCATCTTACTGTGGGTGAATCTTATGATGATTTTGGGGAAGATTCTAGGGATGATGACTTGGCCCCTAAAGTCGTGGCTTCTTTTGATGATGGTTCTCAATTTCCATCTGTTGTTGTTGTTGCTACTCCTGGGCCTTTTGTACTTGTTGTTGGGGCTTCTGGTTTTGTTGTTGGTGTTGTTGGTTCTTCTGTAGTTGTTGGTTCCTCTGCAGTTGCTACTAATGCGGTTGGTTTGTCTACAGTTGTTGTTGTTGTAGACACTAAAAATTGACCTAGGCCTACAAAACTTTTTTTTTACATCTTTCGTCCTAACATAATTAAAAAATTTAATTATGTCATTTGGTCCACTTTCGACTATTAATTGAATAATTTTTAGTTATTTAATTAATTCATGTCTCTTTATTCTTCCTGATTATTTAAATAAATAGATTTTATTTATTTATTTAAATATGCCATTAATTGCCCAAAGTCTCTCTATAATTAAATAAATTTCTTAATTTATTTAATTATTTTTGTCCACTAATTCTTCCTGATTATTTAAATAAATAAATCTTATTCATTTATTTAAATACATCATTAATTCTTAAAGGTCTTCTTATAATTAAATAAATTCTTTAATTTATTTAATTATTGCCACCTTGTCATTTCTACCATTTTAAATAAAATTATTTAAAATAGTCCCACTTCTAATTTTCCTCTTTTTAGTAAATAATTGGCATTTTATTATTTGTTGTCACATGATTTCCCTCTTTTGAATTAAATTGATTTTTAATTCAAAATAATTTGTTTTCCTCCAAAAATCAAGTAATTACTATATTTATTTGATTTTCCAACCACCTCTTGTTCTATGCCAGTCTTATCTCTTGTCACATGCATTGTCAGCCCTTGATTTGATTTTCTAAAAATCAATCTTGTCCACTTATTTTGAGTTTTTCCTAAGGTTGACCTAACCCTAATTGTGGGTTGTCAAATTGAATCTTGTCCATTGATTCTAGGGTATCTGTCAACTCTTAATCTTGACCCTTCATCCAAAATTGCATTTTCTATAAAATGGCAATTTGGCTTTCATTTTGTCACCTCATGCTAGTATACTGTCATTTTATGCACTTGTCATTTGATCATTTTAGGCTATTTTTTGCATACTTCATAGCTTTTATTTAGTTTGTGAGGTCATTTGAGTGAAATCCTTCAACACTTGTTTAGGGCTTTGTCATAGTCATAGGTTGCTCATTCAAAATCTGAGGGCAAACTATCATTTTCAACAAGCTAGAAGGTGTAATGGAGATCAGCCATGGAGATTGAAGATTAAGGTGGTATCTTTCATTTTATTTTCATGTATTTCTCCTTTGCACTTCATTACCTACTTTGGGTTTTGGTTTTATTAGTTACTAATCTACTAACCTAAATTTTCCCTTAGTTACATTAGTGAACCCGACGCTTTTAGATTTTATTTTTTTTTCGTACGACTTTTTTGTTTTGTTTTATAGTTTTAGGTACGGAATGACGCAATTGCAATTTCTTGAGCCGCAAACACTACGTCACAATGCATTTGACGAATAGAACGACGCACTTGTTGGGTCAAGCCACATTCGATATTTACAAGAGACGCATTCCAAGATAGCACAACGCATTCGACAAACATCACGACGCATTTGCAGGTTGTAATGCATTTGTTTTGCAGGTTGACGCATTTGGCTGGTAATTTCTAACAGACGAACCGAGACGCATTCGACATAAAAAGCGACGCATTCGCTCTGTTGCAACGCATTTTCCTAGTAAATTCTTACATTCGGGTTTTTGACAAAATTTTCTTATTTTCCTTTTACAGTCTGTTATTTTTTGTTGCATTCTGGTAGGCTAGGGTTTTGGTTACTAATGAGTTGTTCTGATGTATGTGTTAAGATTTGTGGGTCAGACATGCTTGTGAGAACTACTAACTTGTGGTTTTGCAAATTCGATAGTCAAGATCTTATTTTCAAAGCATTTGTGTTTGTGATTTCTAGTTTAGAAAACACTTCAATTAGTGCACTAAAGTAAGATGTGTTTGAAATTGCCCAAGGTTACGATAGCCCGAAGGTTTGGTGATTTATGCTCACCTTGTGCAAAATGTCGAGAAAACCAAACCTACTGCTTATTTTGTGGCAGTACCATAGGTTAATGAAAGCGGAAGTATCCTCCCATTACGCCCATGCAATCACAGGAGTGTAAGTTCCTTCGACTCTAGAACTTGGAACTGCAGCAGGAAAAGTAACTCACCCCAAGGCGACTCAGATCGGAAATGGAGCTCTATGGCCGAGCTACCCCCAACTGGTATACAAATGTGAATCCTAACGGAAATCCTAGGATTACGCGTGCGGATGTGTCATACGGATAGAGTAGTACTCCCCAAAACCCTGTTGAGTGTAACCTCTTCAAAACTGGAATTTTGTCGGTGAATTAATCTGCACCCCATGTATGGCCACTTTCGAATAAAATTCAAAGACTTCATCTTTAATGGCGAAGCACTAAACGCCCAACGAACAATGATGCGTTGTGGAAAGGCAGCCACATCTTAGAGTGCGCGCCATTCAGAGTGTCCCACGATGCATAGGGGGTTTCAAATTTTGGAAGTGGTTTTAGAAGTTTGGGTTTGCTGCACAGGAGACATTGGCTTCTAGGTCACCACGAAACTAATGGAATATCTGATTGAAACCCAAAATTGAGATCGAGATATTAAATGCAGCCCCTCTTCATAAGTTATTGCTTGTCTTCTATGTGATTGATTACACACTCAAAATATTGTGCTTTCCAAGTGTTTTCTGGATACTGAAACAACACAAAAAAAACTTACAAATCTGGAAACAAATAGTCAACTTCAAACAATTTGGATCTTTGACCAAAACATCAGAAAAGCTAGACTTTTTACATTTTGCAATGCATTTTCTAAAACGCATTCACTGTTTTGTGCCACATTTTCCAATCATCCCAATGCATCTACTCTGATAAGCCGCATTCATTTCACTGAACATCACATCTTCCTAGTTTGCAACGCATTTGATCTTCTGAAAGCTGCATTCGCAATATTAAGCCGCATCTGCCATCTGTAAAACTGCATTTGCTGAAACTGCACTGCATTTGCCAGATTGAAATGCATTTGCTACCTAAAATGACGCATTTGCCTGGCAGAAATAAAAACCCTGTCATAGATCAGAATCTGAGTCCAATTAGTTTTAGCCTACTGTCAAACATTTTTTCCAGAAGTCTTTGTCATAAACCAAAACTGAAATTGCTCAAAACATTCATTATTTGCATACCCTAGCTTGCATTTTGACCATAGATTTAATCTTCCAAATTTTAGTTGCATAATTTAGGCTTCATAATCATCATCTTCAGCATAAACTTGTCCTTAGGTTTTCACATTTGTATACTTTGGATTAGGTTAACCTCATCATACTTTGCAAAATCATTGCCTTCAAAAGTAGGTTATCTTGGGACTTAGTCGTCATTCCTCTTTTTAGTCATTGTCCTTTTTGTGGGTATTTCCAACTCAACAATCTAGTTAGGAAAACTCACTAGTCATTTTGACCTTGTCACTTAATCCCTTTAGCAAGTCCCTTCATAACCAAAATTGAGACATAGATCAAGCTTAGGTTGGTTAGGCAAACTTTTCTCCAAATTTCATTCATCTTAGTCCTTAGCATATTTTATTCCACCCGAAAAGTCAGAGCCGAAATATTATCCGCCATGGTCCTAATTTACGGTACCTTTCGTTTTGCATAGTCACCTCTTTTACGAGGTAACATTATCGGCTACGCTTTCGATCAGACATCACCCAGGGAACTTGTCTTTTTCAGCTAATCCAGCATTGTCATCCTGATCTGTGTTTATTAAGCTTTTCACGGTTTTAGAAATCTTTGTACGTAGCCTTGTATGTGCGTTTCATCATTACCTTGGTAAATCATCATCATCATTTTGCATTATCATCCTTACATATAAAGAAAAAAACATAGATAATTCCATACCCGCAGTTGTCATTATCAACTTGCATTATAGCTATCACAAAAGACAAAACATAGACTAGCATCATCGGCATTTAGTACGTGCTATGCATATTGATTTGAACCTGAATTTTCCTTTTATGGTGGAAACTAGACTCCAAAGAAAGAAAATACAAATGGAAAACTTTGGACAAGGCTTCAACCCCAACGTCAATATCAACACCAATGACATGAACCAAAACTTGATTTTTGACGATCCATTTAACAACATGAACACACAACCTCCCATGAACATGCCAACATCCTCTCAAAATCCATTCGAACCATTCATACAGAGAGATCGCAATGGACATGTAGTAGCTGAGGACTTAGAGGCGGCAACCCAAAACCCTGAGGTAGCCTCATTTGTAGAGGACTTGGTCTTGAACGATCCCGACAGATACCTTTCCATGCTTCTAGACCAAGGGGAAAGAATACCAAAAGGTTTCAACATTAATACCATAAGACCACCTTCCCCCAACAACATGACACAAAATAATCAGTCCAATTCGATACCACAACAAGACACAAATAATGCCTCCAACAATACCACTGTTGTCACCACACATTTTTTTACAAACACTATTATGCTACCTCGAGTGGTACCACAAGTCAAAACACCTCCAACTCAATTAATGTGACATCTATTGGAGGAACATCTATGTCACAAGCAATATCACATTTCATGCCTACAATGTCCATATCATCTACACAAACAATAGGGGCTACCTTTGGGTCTACATCCATGGGGGCAAGCTCCTCAAGTCCTATATTTGGAACTTCATCTATGACCATGGGGGAATCCTCATCAAATCCTTATGGTGGAACCTCATTTAACCCAACTGGAAGAAAATAAGCGATGCATCTTTATTGAGGGGTGGCCCAACCAAACATTAGCACTTCATCACAAAATACCAACATGCCACAAGGACAATTCTCCCAATATGGACAAGGCAACCAAATGATGCAACACATGAATACATTTGGCCATCAAATGAGTCAAGGACAATAGATCCCTCAAATATCAAAAAATATGGATGGGTCACATATCCCCACGTATTCATCACAGATTCACACGCAACAACAAATTCCTAATCAAAACTAGCAACACCAACAACCACCTAACCAAAATGTATCATACATATCACAACAATACATGTCCCAACCAAACTTGAACCCTCTTTCACAATCAATGGGGACCCATGGGATACCCATCACTCCCATGTGTGATGCGACCAATAATCCCATTATCGACGCCTTGAAAGCTACAATGGAAAATCTTTAGACAAAGATAGAAAACATGGAATCATCCAACAAAAAGACACCAATGTCATATGACTTATGTCCATATCCTTACGACACAACTTTGAACATGTCACCATTTCCTCTTGGGTATGTGGCACCAAATTTCACCAAATATAAGGGCAAAACAAATCCACTTAAGCATATCCACGAATTCACTACAAGTTGTGTGGATATTTCTTCTGAACACACATATTTAATGGGATTACTCTAAAGGTCTTGCGGGCCAGCATTAGAATGGTTTTACTCTTTCTTGAAAGGGAATAAAGTCATGGAATGAACTTCATGAGAAAAATTTGTATGAAATTATACTTATAACATTGACCTGAGACACCTCCATCACCAGTATGCACACTCCACACAAGAATATTGAACCTTCATCTTCATTCTTCAAAGATGGAGAGGCCTAGCAAGTTGTTTGTCACATAGACATACCTGAAAAAGAGAAAGTTGACATGTTCGTACAAACACTCTTAGGACCACTGAAACATGGCTTGCAAGTCCATTGTTGTATAACTTTCGTTGACCTCGTTGAACAAGGTGTCCAATTTGAGAAGGCTCTCATTGATGAAGACTAAAATATGGTCCTAAGAACACAAACACAAGTCCCCCTATTGACAAAAAAAATATTGGGTTAAGAACAAACATATCACTAATGACGACGTGGTAGATGCTAAGGGTGTCAACGCAATGGGTCCTGTGCTTACCCTTAAAGGGGCTCAACCACAAAATACACAAATGATAACACATACTCATGCTGCCAATTTAATACAAAAAAATCAAAACATCAGAGGCAATTAGAATAACTAAAATCAAAGACAGCCCTGACATCCCAAACAGTTCCCTAGGAGTCGCACATACACCCTTTTGGGTGAGCCCATTGAAGAAGTCCTTAAGAAATTTCTTCAAAATGGTTTCATTACACTTAAGGACCCTAAACCATATGATCCAGGGCAGTTTAGACCATCTTTGTGGGACAAAAACGTATTTTGTGATTATCATCGAATAAAAGGACATAAAACCTCCTCCTATAGGCAACTGAAAAATCTAGTACAAGATCTTATTGAGAATCATACCATTGAGATAGGTGGACCACAATTTTCTTCTAATTCGGATCATACCATACATAAGAACCCACTGCAGGATCATGGTTCTAGTAACCCTTCCACGTTAAACACCAATAACAATAATCAAGCCAGTCATGCCTACATTGCATATAATTATTCCAGTGGACCTATCATAAATCATATCTGAACAACTGGTGAACATGTCAACACAATTACTTTAAGAAAGACCCCTGACTGCAATGTCACTACCCGTGGAGGAAAGGTCACTATAGCTAGTCCTCCTCCTCCTAGACAACCAAAGATAACAATAGTCGGTCCCTCCACCCAACAGTCGCAATCTCATCCACCAACCAAGCAGTCCCAATCTAAAGGACATTTTAACCTCATTGACCAGCATGGAAAAACACCTGCACAGATCTCCATACTTGAGTTGCTACGCATCTCCCCAATGCATAAGGCTATCCTAGACAAAACATTGCAAGAATCTTTTGTCCTGCAAGACATTGATGTCACTCAATTTTAGGCCATGGTGGGATATCTTACCACTCCCCACCATATAACCTTTTCAGATCATGACTACTCATCATCCAAATCCAACCACAATGACGCCCTTCACATTGAAGTCTTTATCCATAAACATAAGGTCAGAGGAGTCCTAGTAGATGGCGTAACAAGATTGAATATATGCTCCTTAAAACTGGTTAAGGCACTAGGCTTTTCTGATGTATGTGTGGACGCCATGAAGAGCATCATTATTAAGGCATATGATGATGAAGAACGCTCCTCTTGGGGCATAATTACACTTCCAACTCGAATCAGACCAGTCATTGTAGACACCACTTGTCAAGTCCTAGATCTAGACCTCCCATACAACATTTTACTCAGTCGACCTTGGATCCACGCTCTGAAGGCCATCCCTTCCATGTACCACCAATGTCTAAAGTTTCCCTTCGAAGGTACCAAGATTACCATATATGGAGACCCTGACCCATTCCAATATTGTACCAACTTGCGAGGTATCTCGGAACATCGAGTGCCTATCAACCATGAAGCTTCGACATCTTCATCTTCCAAATTCATTGACCCATCCACACTTGCAAAGCCTTCCATGTCCACATCCACTACCTCGGCATCCACTTCCGCTTCTTTGTTAACCACGACCACTTCCATGACATCTACCACCACCACCATTGATCCAAGCGTCTAGATCCAGGACCAAGGGTGTGGAGAGTACAAATTTGATACAGCCTATTGCATAACGAAAATGCCCAAGTCTCCCCAGGTCTATGGAAAACCTTGCTTCAGGATAGAGTCAAAAGAAGTTTTTAGAGTCCCTCCAAGTACAATATTCATAAAGTGGGGAAAAATGAGTCAAGAAGATACTAACGATATATCATCTTGGATTTATAGAGAACCAGTAGATCCAACTCCCTTTCCAGTAACAATAAATGGTAAAGGATATGACATGATAAAGGAAAAAGGATATGACAGAATTAGTGGCCTCAACAAGGATAAAACTAGAAGATGAGAGCCAATATCAGTTTTCGTAAGACCAAAACATCTTGGGTTAGGGTTAGGACGATGAGAATCTGGCAATCCAAGTACCAATGTGCTTCCTTGTGAGCTAGTGAATGCTTCAGACTATGTCGAGACAATTGAAGAAACCTCCTCCGAAATTGACTCCCACGAATGGGAATTTGGTTCTGAATGATCCTTAAGTGACTATTGTCTTGATGATTTATTCCTTGAACCTGGCGAGCCTACATTTGAAGAACGATTTTGGAAAATGTTTAAGATTGACACAACACCAAATAATACCAAGTCCAGATCATATTCCATTCCCATTGACCATAACTCTGACATACCTGCCCAGCCATCCCAACTTAATGACCACCATTCAAATTCATTTGAATTGCCACATGACACTACTAACCCTGATTCCACTCCCTTTGTTCCTTACTCTGTTGATGAATCTGAACCAAGCGAAGGAGAATATTGGATAGAATCTGATATAGAACCAGACGATGATAACTTCATATTTAACATCTCTCAATCTGTCTACATGCTATCTGCATCCTCCCCTCCATTTGCTAACACTGATGATGGAATCTCCCTAATCTTCCCGAAACTAATTGATTGGGATCAACAAGGCCCACCAGTAATGGACACCTTTCATAATGATGAGGCAATCACAAAATTCATGGGCTTACGTGAAGGGATACTAAGTGGGGATCACCAGGTTGGATTCGCCATTGACCTGGACTGTGCCGCTTACTTCGAGGAGACTGTGCCAACCTCTAGTCACAAAATTAAAAAGAAAAATAAAACAAAAAATGACGTGTCTCTAGGTGAAAACAGAAAGGAACCTTTTGACAACAAACTAGTAAAAACAAAGGACATATCTACGGGTGAAAACCTCACTAAGGCACCCAAGGATGGAGGGTTGGAATTTCTCCCCATTGATAGAGAAAAATCAACAATGCTTGTTGAAGATACCATAGAAGTGAACATAGCTACTGCGGAGCACCGCAAAATGGTTCTCTTCGCTGCGTCATTGACAGAAGAAGAAAAGCCAAATTTTCAATAGTTTTTCTCCAAATGAAAGATAAACTTCGCATGGTCTTACACTAACATGCCAAGACTGGATCTGGAGTTAGTATTGCACCACTTGCCACTGTTGCTAGACGCTAAGCCAGTCAAGCAAAAATTAAGGAAAATGCACCCACAAGTTGCCTTACTGGTCAAAGTGAAACTCAAGAAATTATTGGATGCAGGTTTTGTCAGATCAATTGACTATACAAAATGGATATCCAACCTTGTCCTTGTCACCAAGCCTAATGGATAGATTTGTATCTGCATAGATTTCTAGGATCTCAACAAGGCGTGCCCAAAAGATGACTTCCCACTGCCAAACATTGACATTATTGTGGACCTCACAGGTGGGTACAAGATGTTGTATCTTATGGATGGTTTCTTCGGTTATAATCAAATCCATATTCCCCTAAAGAGTAGCATAAAACTGCATTTACATGTCCTTGGGGTACATATTGTTGGGCTGTCATGTCATTTGACCTTAAAAATGCAAGCACCACATACCAAATCCATGACAACTATATTCCACGACATGATGCACACGTTAATGGAAGACTATGTGGATGAACTTTTGGAAAAGTCATTGCCAAGAAAAGACCAACTCAAAGTACTAGACAAAGTTTTCAAAAGACTAGAAGAATATAAGGTATGCTTGAATCAGAAGAAATGTGTCTTTGGTGTAACATCAGGCAAATTGCTAGGGTACATAGTTTCTCGTAGAGGCATTGAAGTAGACCCCGCCAAAGTGAGAGCTATATTAGACATGCCTCCCCCCAAAGGAATCAGTGACTTGAGAACATTATAGGGTAGACTTCAATCTATTAGACATTTCATTACTTAGCTCGTGGACAAATGTCAACCGTTCTAGTATCTCCTTCACAAAAGTACTCCTTTTGTATGGATAGATAAGTGTCAGACAACATTTGAACAGATCAAATAATACCTACTATCACCTCCACTTCTCATGCCTCCTATCCAAGGAAAGCCATTAATTCTATACATCTCGGCAACCACTTCATCACTGGGGGCATTACTGGCACATAATGACTATGAAGAAAAAGAAAGAGCCATATATTATATCAGTCGAACATTGGTTGGATATGAGCTAAATTATACACCCATTGAACGTACATGTCTGGCAGTTGTCTTCGCTGCCCAAAAATTAAGGCATTATATGTTGAACCACAAGACACATATATGCTCTTTCAGAAATACACATGGTGCGGCTTGAGTATGGCCATGAATTCATAAGTAAAAGAGAAGCTTTTTTAAGCTTTCTGAAGAAAGAAATATATGCTTAGAGCGAAACTTACCAGTTCAAGCCTGTAGAAGATCACATATAGCCGCGACCAGAGCTCTACAAGTTTCAAAACCCCAATCAAAACCAAGACTGAGCTCTCATCATGGCAGCCAGAGGAAGCATAAGGAGCCCAAAGTTCAAAGCTCGAGCTCTCTCAAGCAAACACAGAGAGGCCGAGCTCACACAGAGCGTCCAGAAAGCTCGATGGAGGCTCTAAATTGAAACCCTAAACATGGTGGTGGCGACACATTTTCTCAAAGGAGAGAAATTTTTTCCAAAGTGATGATTGCAAAATGAAATCATTTTGGTTTGACTTCTTTTTGTTCCTTGCCCTATTTCGAGCTAAGTCGAACATTATAATTGCCTTTGAATATTCATATTTGACAATAGCATGTGGAGAAATTTGAATTTAGGGTTGTTTTGCATTGTGAATTAAGAATCTGAAGCTTAATACTTTTGGTGGCCGAACTCTCATGTGCCTAGGTGACTTTATTAAAGTCCTTAGGGTTGGTGCTTCTATATTAACATTTATACCTTTGCCTTAGTGGGAATGTATGATGATAATACCTTAGGCTTATTTTAATTGATTTCAAAGGAAGGTCAATTAAAATATGAATGGTAAATATTTTATGACCTAAGGGTGAAACATTTGAAACTTAGGGTTTTTGTTTACAATTGATTTTAGTGAAATCAATTAGAGTACTGATGAGAAAAATATTGCCTTGATATTTTTATGATTTTTTAAAGAAAAATCAAGCATTGTATTGGTGAAATAAGGATGTATTTATTTTTGCAAAAGATTTACCAATCTTTAATTGCAAACTTAAACAAATTGTAAAATATGCAATCATGTAAAGCAGAAGCATAAAGCAATCCTTTATAAGTTGTTTTATGATTTCTTGCATTTTTTAGCAGATTGGTATTGACTTTTTCTCTTGGTCGGATTTGTGTTTCATCTTGGAGAGATAAGGTGCTTTATTTTCTTTTAAAGTATATTTAGCCTATTTTTAGAGGCTTTTCAGTATGATTATGGAAAAAGAGATGTTTTTCTACTTTTATGTAGTCTTTTGGGACAGTTTTGAGGCTTTTTTCCTTGAGCTTCTTTGTGAGCTCGGATTAGGGTTTCTAGGAGATATATTTTGAAGAGACCTAGTCTTCTTTTTTACTACTCAATTCAGAATACAGTTTCTTGCTCTTAGCATTTTGAGCTTGTAAACTCAGTTGTACTCAGTTCAGAAAAGCACTCTTTCAGTTTCAATAAAGCAGTAGAGTTCTTTTCATTTTCTTGTCTCAATTTGGTAACAGCAGTTTGATGTCTTTGTGTTTTCAAGTTTGAAGCCTTAAATTTCCTAATTTTATGAGTTTTTGTACAGAATTTCATGTTTTCAGGTTGTGTGATGTATTCAATGCCTTCAAATCTTCATACAAATTACTGATGAAATCATGTATCAATGAGATTGTGAGAACTATTGTAATAGAGAAATTGTTGTGAGTGGAAAAATCTAGATTTTTCAGAAATAAAAAGTTAATCACCAGTTAGTTTTAAGTTTTGATTTCACCATCCTTCTAAATCTTCAAAAATATTTTAAATAGGATCAACTAGCTCCAGAACTAGCTCACTCTAGAGATTCCTTCTTCATTCAGAACACCCACATCTGAAGAAGGTTTCCATGTTTCAGTAGATTGTTGAATCTTGTATTTAGCATGGTGCAAATCTAATTGACAACAAATACCATAATCACTCATCCCTTAAAAAAATCTAGATTCCTAAGTATATAATCTTCCACCCCATGGGTGCATAATTAACCTAAGTTATTTTTGCAATCATGGATCCAAAACCTAAAATTTTAGATTTTAAAATATAAACCTTGTCTCCTTTTTACTATTAGTCATAATGAGCCAAATAAAGCGTGCATAATTCTATGGTGGTGTATTTAAGTACTTATCCCAATTCATTTGAATTATCTTAGAGCTATCTAGGAATTTATTGAGCACATATAAAATTGAATTGTGTGAAGGATATAGAGTAGTTACATTCATATATTACATCATCATCCTAAGAAACATATTTCACAATTGGCTTTTATCCTTGATCGTGGGTCATTGTTGTTGGAATTAGTCCAATCTCGGTGGTTTGACTATGTAAACATTATTGATTCAAAAAAATCCCTCTAAAGGTTTTTAAAAGCTATTAATTCCTTTTGTTATTCATAAATCAAAAGATAGAGATAAGTGGATATTATTTTATTAGGTTTCAACAAGTTCATATATGCAATTCCAAGTTTAGTTTTTTACTTAGGTTTAGATCCACACTTATGGAAATGAACTAGGTAGCTTTATAGTCTATTTTTTAGTTTAACATTAGAAATATAATAGGATCTCATTTTATAATACCATCTCAAATTGATTTTCAAAAGTCATAAGTATTGGATACACCTTTACTTAAATCTTAAAGCCAAGTTCCCTTTGCATTATTTTTATTTTGCATTAATTGTCACAATTAGTCTTATCTCATAATCCTAGGGTTGAGTATTGTTTGCACTATTTTCTCTTAGGTAAACTTGGAGGTAGTGAAAGAAGTTATCTTTATTACATAATTTGGTGAAACTAGTGACTCTTATATAATGTATAGTTTGATCCCAAGGTCTGTCCTTCTTCCAATTAATATTTTCAAATTATTACTTTTGTTTCTTTTATTTTTATATCATATTTTTTTAGTTTTGATCCAACCTATTTGTGTTTCTTATTATCATATCTTTAACTAGGTTTGGTTTTGTTATGTCATATCTATTCAATTTTATCAACACACCCTTGAATTATACATTCTTTCTATATAAATTATCATATACTCTCAACAATCATAATCTTTAGTTGATTACATACATATTTTACCAATTATGTGTATTCTTATTTTTTATGGCAACTGGTCCTTCCATCCTTGATGGTCTCATGTATTTTTATGTTATGGATGATAATTTTTTTCTATAGAGCTAATTTTTTATAATGTATATTGTTTTCTCTTCATAGAGCTGGTTATTTCTTATTCTTTCCTTCTACATACTTTTCCATGAACTTTATATTAATCCTACCTTTCATATGACTTGAGATAGGTATGCATGCCATGCAACTAGTGAGGCCTTATCTCATGCTGTTGATACACCTTATGTCATGGATATTGATGTAAAGTTACACCTATTTACTAATTTTGTTAGGATTACATGTGCTTTACACTCTTCAAGTCCTAGTAACAATGTCTTCAAGTGTTATTGTAAATTTAGGATCTTATATTAATATTACACTAATTTAATATTGTGTATATAAATTGTTCCCTTAAGGAACTATAAATTATTATTATTTTTAAGCAAAAGTGGCAAGCCACTATAATTATATTAATATTTAAATATTAAATTTATAAAACCCTAGTTCAGGCGAGCATACTGGTGGGAAAGAACCAGGAAGAAAACACCCGGTTATAGCTCGAGTAACTGACTGACTCTATACAAATCGACCATATTACACTGACATACATGAAATGTAGTTTAGAGCATTGAAAAATACAATTGGAGTCAAATTTTGAGCTCAAGTGAAGTGAATATAAGCTCATAAAATATGAACCCAACTTGAAGAAACTAGATTCATAATTTGAGTTTGGGCTTCTCATGAAAATCCTAATACTTCGGGTGATAAAATCAATACTTGACCTGATAACTCACCTCGGTTAGAAATTTATAAATTGAAGGCTTGATGAATAACTTTAAACACATAGGTTGAAAGAGAGTATTTAGCTATTTGTGTGCTTCCAACAGCAGTGCTAGCTGCTACTAAGACAAGAGGCTAGTTTAGATGAGATGAGTGTATTTATAAATCCATTGTTGAATTTCTCTCTTTAGTATTGATTTTTCCCTCAAGGTTTCTGCCACATATAATGTTAATATCTTTGTGTGAATTTTTTTCTATTCTGAACATCATGTTAAGTTTGGTATCTAATCCATTTATTATTCATATTAATCATTAAGATCATATTTACAACATATTTTATTGTTCCTAATTGATGAATTACAACTTAGAATCAACATTTGGTGTTAGAGCTTGTGTTGGACTGATCTTGTGTAAAAAGGGATGCCTTTTTGAATAGTACTTTTGGAGCAAAATTTGTAAAGGGTTTCAGGTCCCTTCAAAACCTGGTTTTCCCTTATAATCAAAATCTTTATTTATTTTAGAAATATTTAATAAAATGACTTTATAAAGCAAAAAATAAAAAATCATTCTAAGAAAATGTTAAATAAATTTTACCTTGTTTTCCTTACAAATTTAGGTAATAACACCCAACTTCTTAGCCAATTATGGAAAATACTGGAAGAGCATAAAATTTTAGCTTTTAATTGGTTCAAAACCTGCTTAGTTAAGTACTAATAATAATAATAAATCAATACAAGCACTAATAATAATAAATCAATAAATTACAAATTGACTTTATATTTTTGAATAGGTTTCATTTTATTCTTACTTTTAAGTTTGATTTTATTTTATTTATTTTTACTTTTAGGTTTCATTTTATTTTATTTATTAATATTGAGTTTATTTTAATACTATTTGTAATATACTAATTATATTTTTTAGGTACATATTTTATTAATATTTCACATATCTAATAAATTAAAAAAATAGGTGTTTTTTTTTGGTCGGTAATAGAGTTGATTTTAGTAATAAAATTCATAGTACAATGCTAATTTCATTACATCATCATTTTTAACAAACCCTTTTCCACATCTCATCTAGACTCCTCACTCAAATCCCCTAGTCCTACCTTCTAATCGTTTTACAATCTCAGACTACATAATACATACTACACATTAAAGATAAAATTCCCCATCCTTACAGAAAGATGCACCTAACCAACCATCAATCCCTAAAATAGAAACCTCTTAACAGGTCAGAGGATTGAAGCATTTCATGGTCTCCCTTCATCTGAGATCTAAGGATCATTGCAAAAGATTTCTTCTCTACTTTCTTAGCTTTCTTCCCCTTAACTGTTTGCCATCCATCTTCCACCCTTGCAACCTCCTACCATTTCAAAGATTTGTCCTTGGGACTTTGCAAAGCTTCATTCACATCTACCCGTTGTGAGTTGACACTCTTCAACAACTTTCCGTTTCCTTGATTCATTTCTCCCTGCGATCTTACCCACTTTTTGTTCTCCCGACGGGTGTTGCTGTCCAATTTTTTGTCTCACTTTTCACCTTTTCCCAGATCATGCACTTGTGCACACATTTACACCCAGACTCCCATGATATTGGGACCTCACAAGGTCCTCATTGTTGTATTCTCCCTTCTCACACTTTTTCCCACAACCTCTGCCTTCTTGACCCTGAACCTCATGAGCCTAGCCTTCCTCTTCCTTGCCTTTCTTCTAGGAGCTCCCTTGCTTCTCTTTCTCTTTCTCCACTCGTATAATGTTGTGGAGCTACATCTTTCTGTGACACACTTTGTAAACCATCTAGGCTTTTTTTTCAACTATTTATAGGGTCACAAAAAGCAACCCATCTCTGTAGTCGATCTTTTTTGTATCACATATATCTCCAAACCTAGGGATGGACTTTTTTCAGCAATCAAAAGGGTTGCACCCTAACATCCTTTGGTCGATGTTTTTAGTTCTCCTGATTATTTACTGGAAGTTCCCTTTATCCATTCTTCCACCAAATTTATTCTAATAAACACCTTGTCACTGCAAAAAAAGACTTTGATTAGTACCCCCCTCACAATCTACCATTTAAAAAATTTCCTAGCGATTTCCTCAGCCTCGTCCATTGATTCTATGAATCAAACCAAAATTGCAAGGGAAAATTGGGAGTCTCATTCGAGGGAGAGGAACCCTCCTCCACAACACCTCTAATAGCTAGGTTAAAAGCTGAATGCCATGGCTATTAGGAATTAAAAAAATACGGTAATAGAGTTGATTCTAATTTCATTACACAACAAACCCTTTTCCACATTCTAGACTCCTCAAAATCCCCACACAAGATCTACATTATTCCCTGAAACCTCCTGCTCCTTTTCAAGGACACAACTTTCTTAATGAAGCAAACTCTAAAGATTATTGGGACTTTGCATGCTAGGTTCAGTTTCCTTGTTCTTGAACTCCCACTTTTTTTCTCCACCTTTTAGTCTCTTTTCACCTTCTTTCTAGATCGATTCTCACCATTTAACTAAACTCCCAGATCGGGTCTTTACTGGTTATTGTTGTTTCTCCTTCCCACACTTTCCCTTTCTTGACCCTGAACCTCATGAGCCTAGCCTTCCTCTTCCTTGCCTTTCTTCTAGGAGCTCCCTTGCTTCTCTTTCTCTTTCTCCACTGTATAATGTTGTGGAGCTACATCTTTCCACCATAAAGTAGGCTTTTTTGTTATGTTTTTGGCACATTAAGCAACCAAATGCGATTTTGTAACTATTCTGCACCTAAAGGTACCCCCTCATAATCCAGGGTTGCACCCAACATCCTTTCGAGTTTTTAGTTGATTTCTTCTGGAAGTTCCCTTGACACATCCATTTTACCAAAATTCCGCAAAACTGAATGTAAGATTTGAGACCCCTCATCACCATTAAAAAATTCCTAACGAGTTTCCACAGCCTCGAGACATGAATCAAACCAAAATTGTAGGAAATTGGGTAGTCTCATCGAGAGAGGAACCCTCTCAAACACCTCTGGTTAAAAAATCTAGATGCTGGCTTTAACAACAATGTATATTTTCTTCCTAATCCCACTGATAATCACAAAGGATCTTATTTTTGTCCTGCTCCTTTTCAAAAACAACAATGAAGAAACCTTTAGCCATAGGTAGATTTGAACATACCCTTCCAAAACTAGGCTTCCATTGGGCAGAGATCCACTAGTGAAGATTAGACAAGCTTGGCCACAATCCCCTGAACCTCCCAATCAAGCCCAACCCAGAAAAAACTCACATTAAAGACCACTTCTTGCTCAAGCTCACCATCCAGCTCCACTGTGATTGTTTTAGCTGAAGGAGGAAAGCTAGAATCCCCCCCGCCCCTTTCTATTACTATTTTGTGATGAAGCTTCGAAGCTGAGAGGGACTTTACTATTGTCCCCCATTTTCAGGCACCTTGGACCCCTTTGCAGGTCCAACACCCCTTGTGGCGAGAGCATCCAGTTGTCTGCTCCTTCAGCCCTGCTGCGTAGCCAAGTCACCACCGTCAAGCCTAGATCCCTCTCTATTGTTGCTTGTAGTTTTTAAGGCGAGCTTTGTTCAGTTGTTCTATTCCATGTTCTCCTTACGACATCCACCATCGAGTTGAAATCCATGAGATTTTCCCTATGAAGCCCCACCCAAACTCATACCAGGAGAAAACCCTAACTTCAGAAGACGTCCACAAATGACTGTTAGCCTCCATTCCTGGTGTTCACTTCTAAAACCCTGACATTTTTAGTTCTTTTTATTTATTGTGAATAAATTTAAGAAACAATTATATGAAGATTGGTTTTGAATTTGTGAGCATGAAATAATGGTGGCCAATATTATGTCCTTGATATTTTTATTGATGGACATGTAAACTAGATTAGTGATCCAAACCCTAAGTAGTTAAGCCCATAAGAACAAGAGTCAATAGATAATATAGTTGTTACAAGTCAATATCCACTATTAATAGTTTTGGTTAGATATCCCTAATGGACCCTTTAGTGTTGTATCTATTTTTGAATTAGCCAAGGATTAAAAAACTAGCTATAATTTAACTTAAAGTGGATACCTTGAAGATGCACAAGGAAACTCAATTTTTAAACAAGGAATGCATAGTGGTTGAAACAAGTTTGATGCAGTCTTCACATGTTCAAGCACATTCACAAAGGGATTCAAAAAATTCAAGTAATAACAACTATATGATGGAACTACCTAAAAGTGATCATGGAAATAATTCTAAGGTTACATTGCTTGGGAAGAATATGAGTTCATAAAAGAAAAGAATACTTAGAAAATATAGTTGGAGTGCATATCCTTGAAGGCCAAGTTTCTATTGCATGAATGAGTGATGGATTGAGAAGACTCAAATCCTGCTCCAACAAAATTCATAACTCAAAATTTACAAGTTTCTAGTTTCCTTTTTGTAAAAGTGACTTATGTGACTTATTGTAAATAAAAATTAGAAAATAAGCTTTATTTAGAGAAAACTTAAGCAAAATCTAACCAAAATAAAGTTTAATTTTTATTTTTATTTTCTCATATATTTCAAAAAGGTAGTTATGAGGTAGTTATCCAAGAAAACATTTAAATACAAGGCTATTTCAAATGTAAAAGGGAGGAATCTTATAAAGACTTTTTCAAGGGGAAATTTTGGAGAGAAAATTCCAAGAGACGTTTGGGGTCTCACCCTATGTAGGAGGGTTTTTGAAGTTGTATAATTTCACAAAGATAATAAAGGATACATTTGGTTTATATATTCTAAATGTATTTTTGAATTATCCTTATTGATTTATCATATGATGAATTAGTAATCCCTCTATGCCATTGTGGAAACCATTGCTTGTTTATTGAATTATTTATAAATTGTACTATTGATGTAAAGAAATGCAACTTGATTTAGAAATGAAAAATATTAGGGGCACTAGATAGGTGGGAAGAAGGGAGGTTGAGGGCCTTGCAATTGGATACAATTTATTTCAATGACTAGTGGCTATTAGTGGTTTGATCCCCTAGCTCTAAACTCAGTGCTTCCCTTCTATTTTGGCATCATTTATGCAACCTGATATTGTGCTTTCCTTTTTTGTGTTAGTAAATTTAATTCATTTTACATGTTTGGAGGCAAGGAATTAAATGCACCATTGGTGAGGGTACTCTAGGGCTATGAGCATTAATGGAGGGGGCTGAATTGGCCTCTGATGCCCCCTTGATGGTTTGATTAGGGAAGTTAGTGTAGACAAAATAATGAAAAAACCTTCATAGTTGTAGTAGAAAGATTTGGGGAGGATTTGGTTCGAACATTTATGAAATTCATAGTGGTTGACGATGGTGGTTACCAAGGGGATCAAATGTAGTACGAAAGAGAAGGTAAGTATTCTCTTCAAGAGTTGAGGAAATTGACTGTCACTCTAAACTTTGAAATGCTTTTTGCTTTAGATAGGGTGGAAAATAGGTTAAGAAATGTTTCTATTTTCTTTGTTGTGCTTTATTGTAACAAAGTTCCTACTAGGAACTATATGAATGAATGGATTAATAATGTGTGGTTTAAAAAATTAGGGATTCAGGTTGCATTTTATAGGATGGTCCAAAAAGAGTTCATAATTTTTAAAAAATATATGATATGTAGACAAAAGTGTCCTTGAAGGAATTTTGGAGCATAGGTAACTGCATGTTTTAGGCTATTAAATGGGCACCAAAAATGATTAAGGAAGAAATCATGACCTTGTCTTACCCTAGATAGGTAATTTGTCTTACCCTAGATAGGTAATAATAAAGAACAAATCCCTTCAGCTTTGGGATTTTTTTGTCCCAATTAATCTCTCTGTCGGGAAATGTTTTCAGTGTTGAGGAATCTAGGAGAACACTCTTGTACATGGATGCAAGACTCTTGGTCACCCTAACTCTATGTGTGGACTTACTGAAATAATTAAAGTGGAAACCCTAAGTAAAACTATGTCCTTTGGGGTTGAAATTTTAGGGGGCCTCAATGTGTGATTTTTGTACAAGATGGAGGGGCATGTAAGGAGAAATTATCCAAAATTATTGGTTTATAAAAAATCCCAAAAAAAATCCAGGAAGGAGAAAACCCTAACTCGAAAGGGTTGTTAAGGGGGAAGGAAATTATAGAAGGAATCACAAAAAATAACCCAGAACCTAATGTGGTACCAGTTGTAGGAAATAATGCTAAAATAGGAATAATAAACCCTAAGGAAAAATAATGAGCTTACTAACAAAGAAGATCCAAGTTAAAAGATGGAAGAGAAGAATTAGTTTTTAATAGAAAACTCAAGAGCAAAACCATAATTGGTAACCCTAAGGAAATTTGTGAAGGGGTGGAAAAATGTTCCCTTGATTAAGGGGTAAAGCATCATTTCTCAGTCGATGATCCCTCCCAAGACTTGCAGAATCCTATTCTGAAGGAAAACGTGAATACTAAATTAGAGCATAAACAAAATTCCCAAGAATTAGTCATGGAAAAAATAAGACAAAGCATTACACAAAATAGCAACCTAAAAAATGCAACTCTAAACAATTCTATTTACCACATGAATGGAATAGAAGATTTCTGCATCATCAAAATTAATTACAAAGATAATAAGGGAAAAGTAGGATTCAAAACTCCCCAAAAACAAGAAGCCAGTAGGGCCAAGACTGAATAAAAACAAAATCAAATTCCTAGCAAGGCCATAGTAGAAAAGTTAAGGAGCCCCAAATTACTTCTTTTGTCTAAGACCAATATTGAGCAGGCTACACCTGCTAAAAAATTGGCCTTAGACAAGGATAATAGAGAGAGAAATAAAGAGAATGTCAAAGTAAATTTTAGTAATTTAGAAGATCATCAGAAGAATAGAAATGAAAGCCCCATATTGTCTAAGACAAACATTGAGCAGGAGACACCTGCTCAATGATTTTCCTTAGACAAGGATAATCGAGGGAGTAATAGAGAGAGTAAGAATGTAAATTAGAACAAATTGGAGAAAAATCAATGTGATAATAGTAATATCTATCCAAATCTGACCCTCCAGTGCAATCCTAGTCATGGAAAAGAAGAAATAATTAGTAAAATAGAATTGGATAAATATTTAAAAAGAGGAACTAACCAAAAAGGAATTTGGGATTGGTCAAAAAGGGGTCACTGAGAATAAATCAAATGAAGAGCTCACATGGGGGAAGGGGTTTACCAGGAGTGAATGGATCCCCAAAAGAAGGGAGCAACAATACCTAATGAAGAAAATGATCTCACTAGAGGAAATGAATCAATCAAATCAAAAATGAGAAAAAAAGAAGACAAAATAGGAAATTCTTAGGAGATATCTATGCAAAAAAGAAAGAAAAGGAATGGAAACTTCTCAAATGATTTGAAAATTTTAAGAAATGTGAAGAGGAACCACAAAAATGGAATCAAATGATACTTAATTACTTAAGTTGGAATGTAAGGGGACTAGAGTCCCTAGATAGAAAATATGTTAGTAGATTTTTAAATCATAACCTAGGTAAGGATATAGTTTTTTTGCAGGAGGTTAAGGCAGTTAATTTTTACCTCAAAACCAACCTTAAGTTTTATTTCAAAAGATTCAACTCAATATTACACTAAGCATTCAAGAGGAAAAGGGGGCTTTGTCATTCTTCTTTCTAAAAAATGGACTAACAATGTAATTGAACATGGGGTATCACCTTGCAATAGAGTTGTTTGGTTAATTTTAGGAAAAGATAATAATAAATTTGGTCAATGCTTAGTTTATGCTTCAAATTACTATAGAGAGAGGATAGATCTATGGAATTAATTGTATACCATACACTACTTACCATGGATAATAGGTGGATATTTTAATATGATAGAAAACAACGAGGATAAATATGGTGGAATAGACATGGGATAGAAAGGTGAAGAAAAGTAATTTTGGTATAAAATGAAAAAAAGACTCAATATTTATGACCTAATAGAAGGGATGAAAAAAGAAAGCAAAAGAATTTGGTTTACATGGCACAATTACCATAAAGGAAAAAAAAAGAATCTACTCTAGGTTAGATAGATTTTATGCAAATAGAGATTTCTTCAATTTTGACTTAACTAAAGGAGGGGATATGGTTAATATGCATCCTTACACCTTATAAGGTCATAACCCCATAAATGTGAATATCATAATAGGAAAAGAAAATCTAAAAGAATCTAAGAAGGATGAAAAAATTATGCTAAATACTTGCTTGCTAAAGGATGAAGATTGCAATGATGCAATCTATACATTTAGAGAAATAAACAAATATGTGCTAAAAGATAAGTCTGCAATAGAAAGATGGGAAATACATATTAAAGGTTGAAGAACTATTTTTAAAACTATTGGAAAGATAAAAATTTTGAATATCAAGAGATATGAAAATCCTCTACAGGAAAAGTTGTTCAAACTGGAATCAAAATTGCAAAAAGACCTAAAAAAAGGAAAGTTTAAATGAGGAACTAAATCACATAAAAAATGTTTTGAGAAAATTTCAAAGAAACAAGATTCAGGGGAAAAAGGTAAGGGCCAAAATGAGTTGGCTAAATAGTGGTGACAGAGGTTCAAAATTATTCTTTAGAACCCTAAAAGAGAAAAACAATTTTGAAAGAATAAAGACAATCTAGATAGAAAATAGAGTGGTAAGTGTTCAAGAAGAAATAATAGATTAGTTCTATGATTTCTACAAACCATTATTCACCTTTGAAGGGGATAACATGTAGACCAATGTTGCTAGAGGGCAATGCAAAAGGGAAATTCCTAAAAAGTTAACCAAAGGCCCATTAAAGAGAGAGGTGGGTGGTAGAGCTCTATGGAAGACGAATTGCATTTTTCCATTGTTGCTTCTTGGAGCTTTGTGATCACTACTTCAAACTTGGATTGATGTTCTTCATCATCTTTCAATCCTTAGTTCCTCTTCTTCCTTTTGATTTTCATTGCAGTTCTAGTTTTCTTGTCTATATTGTTTATTGCTTGGCCTTCATGGTTTGAGGTTGTGTTTGGCATGTGCTTTAAGTTTTTTTGAATTCTTTTCCCACCATCTTCAAATAACCCTTTTGATTTATTTGTGCCTTGATTGAGTCCTCAACTTATTGTGCTGTGAGAGTGTTAATATTGCATTTATTGGGACTGTACATCTTGTATTCTCCTTCACCTCTCCTGAGCCATCTGGATCTTGGGAGATGGAGCCAAGGGAAGTAGGGAAATGTGTGGTATAGAGGTATTAATTAAACCCATCCAAATGTTAATGATTTAAATCAAAAGGAAATAGGAACTTTCATGAACCATACCTACAGGGATGTTGTGACATCCAACAAGAGTGTCAGAAATTGCTTCCTTCTATTGCCTTTGTTGCCTACCATGGGGGAGTTCAACTAGCCAAGGATTCTAAAATGGGAGACAAAATTTTGGATCCCAAGGAAAATGAAGTGGGAGATGGAGGCATCATTAGAGATGGAGATGGGGGACAAGGAAACCATGGTTAGGTGCCTTTCATGCATAAGATTCTCTCCATTTATCTTAATGATGATATGCTTAAGGCTTTGAAAGTGGAAGAAACAATATTAAGGAACATTATCATGTTTTTGTTTTTTTAGATGTCAAGTCGGCCTTCTCAAAAATTCTTTGATGATTGGATTGCCTCTATTCGGGGGAAAAAGATGGGTATTCATGTTTCATTCTGTAGGATGATTCAAAAAGGTCTATTTGTGGTTTTCTTTAGGAAACATGGTATGCAGGAAAGAGTAGTTAAGAAAGTATTGGAATGTTGGACAATCTATGTTTAGAGATCTTCCTTGGTCTCCAAAGGATAATTTTAAAGAAGTTGCTAGGTTAGGTCCTAACTAGCTTGAAAGAAGAATGTTCCACTAGAACTCTAGAAGTTTGTTCCTAACATTTTGAAACTAGTTGGCAATGTAATGTAAATTGAAGAATTGAGGGTTATCCTCCCTCATTTGAATGCTACGGTTTTTTGTCTCTCTATCCCCAGATGTTGAAGTCCCTAACCTAGTTTCAATGTAAATTGACAACAAAACAATTAAATGTGAAATTGAGCTACTTGACTCCCTAAATCCTCATTTTTTTGTAAACAATTAAATGGACACCTTGGGAAAGACTATCCTTTGGCTAGGGTTAACTCAAAATGGGATTTCAAGCCAATTGAAAATAAGAATGGGGTTGATGCCCCATAAGCTATGGGGGATAAAATGGTACAAAAAGTGGAAACTTTATTTGGTGATCATGAAGGCACTAGAGTCCCCCAAAATAATAAGATTGGAAATGTTTCCTCACCAGTTTTAGAAAACTTGAATCTGCCTCTTTAGAATTATTTTTTTGATGGTGATGTGGAGGTTGTTTGTGCTAAGCACATGTCTCCCCCTAAGTCTTCCCCAAGAGCTTCATCTAAGTAGAAAAGTACCTCCCCATGGTTCTTTGAATGAACAAACCTTGACTTTGGATTCCATTCAAGCCAAAGCAAAACCGATAAGGAAAATTGTGAAATAGACAGATGTTGGGATGGCTAAAGGAAATATAGTCACCAACTCTAATCTCATCCTAGAAAGTAACCCTTCAGATATTGAGGGCCATAAGAAGAATGCTCAACAAATTTCCCTGGAATCAATTAAATCTAAGGCTTAGAAAATTAGACAAATTATGAACCTCTTTGAGGGTGGAATTATGGAACCTCTTAGTGAAAAATTTACCATCAATTATGGGTATGATGCGTATGGAAAGGAGGTGGTTGTTTCATGTTATAATTCCTTATTTGGTGGTCCTGAGGCTAACAATCCTCTCCCCTTTAAAAGTTCACCCTTAAAGGGAGATGATAATAAAAAGTGGAAAATTATTGATAGACCAACTTCTTCTAACTTTGGTTTTGAGAAAAAAGTGAGTAAAAAAGGAAAAAAAGATAAGATGCCTAAGTGTTTTGATAGATTGTATAAAAATTAGAATAATAATCCTCCCCCTAAACCTAAATGAACTTTAAGATCTGTAGCTAGAATGTGAGGGGTTTGGAGTCAATGGATAGGAAGTATGTGGTTAGAGCTTTTTGCAATAATAAGCAACATTTGGACTTTGTTGTTGCAAGAGATAAAGGTGCCTAGATTTCAAGCTAGGACTATGTTAAAATTTATATGGAAGAATGAAAAAATAATTTGTACTGAGCATGAGAAGGGTAAAGGTGATACTTCTATTCTTGTTCATCCTAAAAGGAACCAATATATTTCTCAATGGGGTTTTTGTCCATGCAATAGACTTGTATGGATCTCATTGAAATATGGATTAGATGTTCTGGGGATTTTATCCCTCTATGCCTCAAATAAATACAGATAAAGGGTTGACCTATGGAATTAGATGACCACTAACCTTCCTAAAATTCTTTGGATTTGTACTAGGGACTTTAACATGATTGAAAAGAAAACTGATAAGAAAGGGGGTAAATATCTTTTATGGAAAGGTGATGAATTATACTTTTGGTCTAGAATAAAGAGGACTCTCAATAAGTGTGACCCTTTGGAGAAAAGTAAGGTGTCTTCCCATTCAATCTAGTTTACATGGTATAATAATCAATCTCTAAATAAAAGGATCATTATCATTTGGATAGATTCTATGGAGATAGGAAGCATTTCATATTTTTTGGTGCTTAGGATGAAAATGTTGTTGTGGTGATTCCTACATCTATGTATAACCACTCTCCCATTGTGACTAATGTAAAATTTTACCTCACCAATCCACCCTCCTCTCAGTAGAGGCCCTCTTCTTTCAAGTTGAATTTCTCTTTGCATAATGGCCCTAATTGCCTTGGTGGAATTAGATTTGTCACAATTCTAACCAAGTCCCTTGATAGGAACCTTGATCCTCTTCAAAGGTGGGATGTTTTAACTGATTCTTGGAGGAAGATCTTTCAAATTGTTAGGAAAAAAAGGCTAAGGATATGAACATGATTGATAACCTACCGCATCAGAAATTGTTAGTACTTGAATGTCAAGTCCAAGACAACAAACCTAACCTTCAGTTGGAAACCAGTCTTATCAAAACTAGATCCCTTCAAGGAATTTGTAGAATTATAAATTTTAGGGTTAGAGGATTAGGGAAAAGATGAATTGGTTACAGGAAGGTGACAGAGGAACTAAATATTTCTTTAAGCTAATTAAGGCTAAGCAAGAAAAAGAACATATAGGTCCAATTCTAGATAATGGGAGTCTCTCAGATGATCCCTCTTTTATGAAACCTTCTTTCTACTCCTTTCAATAATTATTTTCTACTAATAAAAATAATAAAAATAGGGAAGCTAGAGACTTTTGTCTTAAGATGATACCTAAGAAAGTTGGTGAAGAGGATGCTAAGATGCTAGAGAAAGATCTCTCCTTGCAAGAAATTGAAAGTACCATTAGTGTTGGAAGTCTATGCAGTTTTTGTTTTCATTAATGTCAATAGGTCTATGTTGTTGCATTAATGTCAAACTATGGAGATGCTTTGATTTGTCACATTATGTTGTCATTAGTAGTCTCATTGGTGTCGACCTCTAGTGTTACCTTGATAAGCATGTGTGTTGTTGAGTTTTTGTATTGTAGTTGGTTTGGTTGTGATAAGGAAGTGTTGCAAATGGTGAGAATGTGTTTGTGGTGCTTGGTTTCCAAGTTCTTTTGAGAAAATTTGAATAAAAGAGGAGATAATGTGGTAAAGAATGTTCAGTGTATTAGAGTAGTGTTTCGATTTTTTCTCTGCATTTCTTTTATATTGAAGACCTTATTATGCAGTTTAGATATGTTGATCAAAGGTGTTCAAAGGTATTATATCTAGAGTTTCTTGTCCTGGATCATTGTGCAGAGAAAGTTTTGTAAAATTTGAAAGTAGTCTTGTCTGGGAGAAATGGTTTTGCTCTGCATTTCTCTACAGTTTGGTTTCTAGTCTTGCAAATATGAGGGTGTGCTTACATTTCTCATATCCATTTGTAGTCTAAGTTATTCAAAGTTTGGTGCTTTGCAAGGTTGGATTCATGTGTTAGAGTATGTGGAAAGTTAATTGGGTGTACAAGATGAATTTTTTCTTTAGGTGAAAGTTGTTGTGAAGGAATTTGTTGGATTTTAGGGTGTTTATGGAATATTATAGATTGTGTTTGAGTGTTGTGTGTGGTTCACAAGTCATCTTTGGATCAAAGGAAGCATTTAATTAAATGTTTAATGGTGTTAACACATGTTCAGTCAACCTTGGGTGTTTACACTAATTGTGGATTTACTTCAGTGCTTGTGGAAGCATGGCGTGACATGCATGAGTGGATTTAGGTCTTAGTTAAGGTGTGATGTAGTATGCCTTCATTCCTCTCCATTGTGAGAATTTTTTTGTGTTGAGCTAATTTGAATTTGCACATTTGAGGTACATAGCCGAGCTAAGATGATGGTTGTGAGATCAGAAAAGGCTTCAAAAACTCTGGTTGCAAGAGAAGGACAAATGGAAATGTTTATCAGCTCAAAGGTGTTGATGGTATGTGCTTTATGACTCAAATTAATGAAATTTGGCTATGGCATATAAGAATGTGCCACATCAATTTTGTTAGCTTAGTAAGGATCAACTCAATTCAAGCTATGAGAAATCTGCCAAAGATTACAAAGCCTATCAATATTGTTTGCAAGGAATGTCAGATTGGGAAGCAAGTTGGAAAGAGTTTCAAAATCAAAGATAAATCTACTACTGGTCCTTTGGATTTGGTGCATAAAAAACCTGTGGACCTACTAGAATAAGAAGTTTTCAAGGTGATAGGTATTTCATGTTGTTGATTGATGATTATTCTAGAATGACTTGGGTAACTCTTCTCAAAGAAAAATAAGAAGCTCTAGATAATTTTAAGGAATTGAAAGCTATGGTTGAGAATGAAATAGACATGAAAATAAATTTTTAAGATTTGACAAGGATGGAGAATTCACCTCCATTGATTTTAACAGTTTATATGAAGTTTAAGGAATAAAGAGGCATTTTTAGCCCCTAGGACTCCTCAACAAAATGGAGTGGTTGAAAGGAAGAATAGGACTATTCAGGAAGTAGCAAGAACAATGATGAAAGAAGAAAACCTACCAAAGGTCTACTAGAGAGAAGCAATTCATACCATATTCTACATACTTAACAAAGCATAGGAAAGACACACACAGTTCAAAGACTCCCTATGAGTTGTGGTATGGAATGAATCCTATTGTCAAATATTTCAGTGTTTGGAAGAAAATGATATATCAAGAGAGATGAATAAAACTTAGGAAATTTTTATGCAAGATATGATGAAGGAATCTTCCTTGGATATTCTAAAAAAATAAAAGCTTACCGATGCTACAATAAAAGGCTGAAAAAAATTGTTGAAAGTGCAAGTGTCAAGGTGGATGAAGATCTACATAAAAGTTCAGTGATGATAGACGAATATGAATCAGATGAGTCCTTTTGCAAGGAAGAAGAAATAGATAAAGGTAAGGAAATTGACGTACAGGTTGAAGAGGAAGAAGCTTCCAGAAGGATCCCTAAGACCCCTAAGTATGTGTAGAAGAATCATTCTAAAGATCTGATCATTGGTGACAAAAGAATAGGTGTATTGATAAGAAGAAAGGATTCTATGACAAAAGAAAAAGTGAAATTATGTTTAGTTTCTGAAGTTGAACCTAAAATAGTGGGTAAAGCATGTAAAGATGAATATTGGATCAAGGCTATGGAAGAAGAACTAATGCAGATTGAGAAAAATCAGACTTGGGAACTTGTCCCAAGACCAACAAACAAGAATGTGATTGAAACTAAGTGGGTATTCCAAAATAAGTTGAATGAGAATGGAGAAGTTAGGAATAAGGCAAGGCTTGTGCATAAAGGTTACTAACAAGTGGAAGGAATAGACTTTGAGGAGACATTTACTCTAGTGGAAAGAATGGAAGCTATTAGGATATTTTTGGCTTTTGTAGCACACAAGGATTTCAAAGTATATTAGTTGGAGGTGAAGTTTTCATTTCTAATTAGTGAGATAGAAGAAGAAGTTTATATTGAAAAACCAGAAGGATTTCAGTTATCAGATAACTCTAATATGGTTTGTAAACTAAAGAAGGCATTGTATGGACTCAAGCAAGCTCCTAGATCTTGGTATACAAGATTGGATAGGTACTTGTTGTAGTAAGGATTCAACAAAGGTTTCGTAGATAGAAATCTTTTTATTAAGGTTAAAAAATATCAAATCTTGATTGTGGTTGTATAAGTTGATATAATTTTTGGAGGTAATAAAACAATGTGCAAGAGATTTGCAGAATATATGCAGAATGAGTTTGAAATGTCAATGTTTGGGCAGATGAATTTCTTCCTTGGACTACAAATCAATAAGATATAAAAAGGCATATTCATTTCACAATCTAAATATGTCAAGGAAATGCTGAAGAAGTTTGGAATTGAAGACTCTAAATTGGTATGTACTCCTATGGTTATTGGTTTCAAGTTAAGCAAGAATGATGAACATCCTAAGGCTAATCAGAGCAAGTACAAACAAATGATTGGAGGATTGTTGTATCTAACTGCTACTAGACCATATATCATGCATGCAATTTTTCTTGTGGCTATATTTCAAGAATATCCTAGAGAATCACATGTGGTAGTAGTGAAGAGAATATTTAGATACTTGAAGGGCACTCTGAAACATGACTTATGGTATACAAAGGATAGTGATTTCTCTTTGAGTGCTTATATATATGAAAATTGGGTAGGTTGTATGGATGATAGAAAAGTAAAAGTGGTGGTGCATTATTTCTTGGAAAAAAGTTGGTGTCTTGGCTAAGAAAAAAGTAGGATTCAATGTCATTGTCTACTGCAAAAGAAAAATACATTGTGGCCGCATCTTGTTGCACACAAGTGTTATGGATGAGGAAGACTTTAAAGAATATAAGAGTGGCATATGATGAACCTATTTCTATCTTTTGTTATAATACAAATGCTATTAACATTTCTTAGAATCTAGTAATGCATTCAAGTGCAAAGCGTATTGCAATCTGATATCACTTTTTGAGAGAGAAGGTTGTAGAGAATGAGGTGAAGTTGGAGTATGTGCCTACAAAGGATCAAGTTGCATATATCTTCAAAAAGTCTCTTCCTAAGGATAATTTTGAGTATCTCGAGGATAAGTTAGGGGTTATTGCCCCTCCTTTCAACTGGATGCATAAAGATATGCATTAGTCTAGTGGATTTCAAGATTTATTCCTTTTTTTGGACTAATGTTAGTGGCTACCTCTCAAAAGGAGTAGGTAGTGGCATTGATGGTTGTTGTGATTAGGGGGGTAAGTGTTGTAATTGTATGGTATGCAGGTATTTTCCTTTATTATCCATGCAAAATGATATGTGTAATAGTTTCTAGTTGGTGTAGTATGTTATGTACTGCTAAGGGGGAGTGTGCAAAGGTGTAAAGAAAACATAGTGCAGTAGAAGAAAAGAAAGTTGTAGAGAAGATACATGTATGATTGATGTCAAAGGGAATGTTTCCCTTTGCTATTGATGTAAAATGGGGAGAGATTTAATCAAAAAACCTTATGTAGTAAGGGGAGAAAGAGAAAGTGTTGAAAAGGATAGATGTTTGTGTAAGGGGGAGCAGTGTGCACTATTGTGCAGTATGTGTTGGTGATCAAAGTTGTTGATTTTTTTGTTGGTGGTTTTTCATGTCATGTGTTACCATAAATTAAAAAGGGGGAGATTGTTGGAAGTCTGTACATTTTATGTTGTCATTGATGTCAACATGTGTATATTGTTGCATTGGTGTCAACCTATGGATATGCTTTGATTTGTCGCATTGCGTTATCATTAGTAGTATCACTGGTGTCAGCCTCTAATGTTGCCTTGATAAGTGTAGTGCCCCCTCGTATTGGCCTTCCTTGATATTTGAGTAACTTGTTTATTTGAGATGTCATGTTGATTTCATTGTTTAATGTGTTATTGAATTATGTGGTGAACTTAATATTTTAAATGACCTTGTTTAATTACATAATTAAATTAAAATTGCTTATAAGGTAATTTAAATAAAATTAGAATTAAAATAATAATTAATAAATCAATTTTGTGAAATAGAACCTATATGGTTATTATTAAATAATTAAATTAATTGGTTTTATAAAAAGGATTGATTTAAATTATATTTAATAATAATTGATAGTGTTATTATCTTGAGAGGATAATTATTAAATATGGAAAATTAATGTGATTTTAAATAAGTAAAGAAGATAAGGTTTTCGAACGAGATGTAAAAACAAATCCAAAATAGAAAAAGATAGAAAAGATAGAGTGCATGCACATGCACGACTCCAAACTGATTTTTGAACTGGAAACTTGCCAATGTGGTTGATTTTTGGTCTTGAAAGCTTATCTCTTGGTTTTTTATTTTGGAAAAATAAAA
>VDFB02189873.1:0-24101 GCA_007258455.2 Sequoia sempervirens
CCCACACTCTCCCTCCCTATCTACCACTCTGCCACTCTCTCCCATGCTCTACCACCCTAAACCCTCTCCACTCGCACCCTCTCTCCCATAAGCATACGCACATGACACACCAGTATACATATACATACAAACATACAAACATATCAACAAACATTCAATAAAGTGGCATTTAACTAAAGGAAGACATAACGTGAGCGCGGTATTTGTTGCTAGTAATGCTCCCCGAAGAGGAAAAATGTCAAAAGCAAAACATAACGCGAACGCTTATATTTTGCATTGGAAATCCCCGAGCCTTAGCTTTGGTATTTGCCTTGGAATACCAACCCAAAGGCTTGGAGGGCATTCCCAAAGACCAGAGACGTGTTTTTTCCAAATTCAACAAATTTTCACATAATCGAGTTCGTGCTCACCATCAAGATTGCATCTGGTTCAATATCAAAAAAATCGAAGACATGGGTAATGTTAGGTTCTTTATTAGCTTTCCAATGATGTAATTTTTTTCACTTTCTAACAATGTTAAGCCTTTCATCCATAATTTCTTTTGATTGTATGTCCGTTTTTCTTCAAAAAGCAGTGTTTGGTATTTTTTTCGCTATAAATTAACCGTTCATCGAAATTTGAAATAAATTACAATTTTAGAAACTAGACTCCATTCTACAATTTAAAAAAAATAAAAATTAAAAAAATCTATTAGTTTCAAAAAAAATTAGGGGGAGCACGGCCAAAATTCTGCTTTTTAGGAAGTGCCCACTTAGAAAATTAATAAAAAATCAAATATTCATTAAAAAATTATCATAAAATATCCAGTCCTTACTACATACTATTATCTAACTTCTGACCAGAGCGATTTTAAAAATACTACAAAAAAGTCCACCGTGCTCGGGTCACACAAGAGTTGCTATGTTATGTTTTTCTGACAGAAACAATAGCAATTTGTGTGTGTCCCTCTTTTCAACCCCTTAATCTCAACCATTTTCAAAACAAATTAGTAGTTTAGAAAGTAGACTCGGAGCATTGCGGTCCTTGTTTTTGTTCCATCAAGAAATTTTGAGTGTAGCTATCCTCAATTTTACGTCCAAGGTCAGTATTTCTTGATTTCAGAAAAAAAGTGGCCACTTAAGCCCCTTTTTTGGGAACCATCTTGGTGCACTTACCCTCATGTCGGAGCAAATTTGTTACACTGATGACTTCAGTTGGTAAGACATCAGCAAGGTCTCAATGACCAGAACTTTTCACAAGGATTCAGAACAGCTAGTCGGCCAGACATCAATAATGTCACACCGAATTTTCCCTTTAGGAGTTACATGCCAGTAAGAATTGAGGCACATTTTCCAACATATAGGTGCATCAACAACTTCAAAACTGACAAAACTCTAAAATTCTTCAACATTCGAACTCAATCTGCTAGTCTGGATGAGAAGCAGTCCCAAAACCAACTAGGTGTTATCTTTCAAACACGAAATTGGATAAATTCTAAGAGGTAAGCATTCCTTGAAGCTGAAGTCATGAAGTCATTCCAACATCATAACAATATGATAAGCATAAATGGATACCAAAGCTGGAGCAAAGCCTTCATTTTATAGAAGCTCAGAAAAATCTTCAAATTCTCGAGAAGGCACACCAAAAGACACAAGAGTCTTTTCAATTTCTGAAAATCAATTAATTCTTCAAAATGTTGTCCCTTTTGCAAGCTAATAAGCTTCACTTTTTAAAAAAAATATAATTCCTCTAAAGAGGCGTCCACTTTTCCCAAGGCATTATGACATTATTAAAAATAATAATAAACACCTTATGAAGGCATCCCCTTCCAAGTCCCTCTTTTAAACACAACTTAAAGTTGTTCTCCTAGGCCAAGGGGTCAACTACAAATTATAACATTAATTCCTTTATTCACCAAAATAAAACCTTTAGAAGCCAAAACTTGAATTCAAATAATTGCTCCAATTGGAAATGAAGACATGAAGGCTGACAAACTTCATACTTCCAAAAATAGAATTTACTATAAATAGTAAATTCCCTCAAATGCCATAGAACCTCCAAAACATGGAAACCCTAATTTTACCTCAACGAGCCTACGAGCCTCCGGAATAGGCTGATGAGCGTCTGAACATATCACTGATGAGAAGGGGACATTACAACCTCAAAAAGTGATAAGGAAGATGTACATCCTATATGGAAGGTGAAAAGAAAAGAAAAATAAAAAATGACACATGAGTGGGATATGACAAGGAATTTTTAAATTTATTTAGTGTGAAATTACCCACTTATTGAACTAGTGGAGAATGCAAACAAAGATGAACCTCCAATAGATGTAAGTGTAACATTTTTAGTTGGAAATATGGTAGGTAAAAGAAGTTATAGCTAAAAATTAACACTTTAGAAAAACATATCGGTAAAGTTTATGAAAAAAAGATGTAAAAGAAAAATCAATGATAAGATGGAAAACAAAGAAAGAATGTCCTCATGTTGAGAATGCATTCAAATATGACATTCATATGGGAAGAAAGAAAAAACTTGCTACATGTGGAGGTACAATTGAAGCTCAATTTGGAAAGATGATGGGAGAGGCATAAACAAAAAAAATTAATTTAGTTGAGTGTTGTTTTTAAGATTTTGACAAGAGGGTGTCCTATGGTAGAGTATCCAAAATATAATAGTTTATTATCTTTTATGGGAATTCATAACTCTCTTAACACACATTGGTCAATAAATAGTGAATGGGATTAGATAAGTTTTCTTACTAAGGTGGAAAAATAAGATTTATAAGAAAGAAAAAAGTTTCAACCATGATTGCATTATCTTTAGATGAAGTTACAATAGTAGATCATACTCATTGGCTATGTATGCATGTGTATATTATAGAGAAATTTGCTTTCCAACCTCATCTACTCTCCATTTATAAAATAAAAGAGAATGTGACATCACAAAATATATGGGTGCTGTCAAGAAGTTTTGTCCACTTTTTGGCCATTTAGTGGAAGTGTTTCCCCTGATTTTCAGAATTTGACACATTTGACCTTAAAATTTGAAGCACTTAGAGATGGAATCTTGAAAAAAGTCACTGATCATAAAATGTAGTACTCAGAGTCTAGTTTCCAAACATGTAATTTATTTCAATACCTAGATGATACAAATTGATTTTCAATAGGCGTTTCTAAAAACCACTATTTAAAAGTCATTTTTTTTACCATACCATGCACATTTACATCATTCATATTTTGACCTAAATAATCATATTTTTCTAAATCCTTTTGGGAAAATATTTGTAACTCCCTGAAGCACACTTTACATATATTTTTGTGTTTTTTATTGATTTTTTTTTTGTTAATTTTGTACTGGCCATATTTGGTGTTTTAAAAAATCATCGTGTATGTCACACATAAGATGACCTAAACTTACGATTTTTTGAATCTTTCTTTAAATTGAAAAGAATCGTCTGAAGTATGCTTTTGTGTAATCCGTTCATGAAAATGTTATGTTGATAAAATGTTATTAAAATACTAAAAAACCCTGATAATTCAAGTTTATGGACTTGTTTAATTAGAAATTAAATAAAAAATAAAAAATTAATCCAATTGTAAAAAAAATTACATATTTGGAATCTACACTATCTAATCTATAATGGGTTTTAATTTCATCGAAAAAAATTGCAAAAAAAGCCTTCAGACGTATGCCCAAAGTCAATATTTTTTTGTGACATAGCTAAGACATTCAACTTGCAGGTCAAACTAGGTCCAGGGCTTAGGTTTGGATCCCAAAACCTTTTCCCAAACTTGTCAACAAAGTAGAAACCTGACCTACATTTGAAATTTTAAAAAATGAGATCTCATTTAGTAAATAGGATCCCATTTTTAATTCATCCATTGAAAATTTATTAGTGAAGCCATTGGAAAATGGAACAGGATCCCGTTTAATAAATGAGATCCCAATTTATTTAACTCGAGATCCTATTTCTTAAACAAGATCTCGAGTTATTTTTTATCGTTATTTTTTATTTTACTATCAAAAAGGGGCATGTTGGGTCTGAGAATCATTTTGTATATGGCTGACTATGACATATTCCCTATTTTCTATCACCTTTTGTCTTGTTGAAGCTCTTCAAGTTGGTATTTTTTTCAATTTTGAAAGGAGGCATCATTGGGATGCTGTGACAAAAGAATTTTGTTGAATTGCTACTTGTTTGAATGAGGAATAAACTTTTTGTTGAATTGCTTTTTTTTTCAGAGGAAGATGAATTTTATTTATTTTCAATTTGTTTGAAGGAGGAAGAGAATTTTTTTTGAATTCCTATTTGCTTGCAAAGAAGGATGAAGAATTTTGTGCATTTGCTATTTGTTTTCAAAGGAGGAATCTAGGAATTTTATTTATTTGCTATTTGTTTGGAGGAAGAGAATTTTTGTTGAATTCATATAGATGTTTTCAAAGGAGGATGAGAAATTTTGTTTGATTGAGCTACTTGTTTAGAGGAGGCAGATAAATTTTGTGCAATTACTACTTGTTTGAAGGAGGAAGAGAAATTTTGTTTAATTGATACTTGTTAGAAGGAGGAAGAGGATTCTTTTTCAATTGCTACTTGTTTGAAAGAGGAAGAGGAAATTTGTTCAATTGCTACTTGTTTGAATGAGGAAGAGGAAATTTGTGAACAATTGCTACTTGCTTGAAGGGGGAACAAACAAGGAAGACTCTCAAGTTTTTGACATTCATTTGTGTATACTTCAAAAAAATTCAATCATGGGATCACAGTGTCGAAATAAGAGGAAAGATAGGAAGGTATTGACCCCTGAAGAAATTCAATCAAAGAGAGAGAAGGAGAAACAAAGACAAAGAGAAAGAAGAATGAGAATTCGATCAATGAATGATGGTGAAGCATCCAATTCCACAACCATTGAAGATAAAAACATTGAGGAGACCATGGATGTAGACAATGCAAACTTGCAAGAGGTGAGTGTGGAAACTAATATGAATATACAAACTACTCCTGGTATGTCTTCAAATATCCCTTCCAATGCTATGGAAAATGTTTCAATAGGCACAAGTCTAGGTACATCTTCAAATCCACCTTTGAGCCTCATGGAAATGGTGTTTATTATAGATTTAGAAGAGGTTGGATATCACAATGTTGAAATTGATAATATTTGTAGAGTTAAATATTTGAGTCAAATTGTTGTTGAAAATGAAAATGAAAATACTTTTATTGAAAATGAAAATGAAAACCATTTTTTTCTTAAAAATGAAAATGAAAATCCTCTTAATTAAAATGAAAATGGAAACCGTTTTGTTATTGAAAATGAAAATGAAAATGAAGATGAAAATGAAGATGAAGATGAAGATGAAGATGAAGATGAAGATGAAGATGAAGATGAAAATGAAAATGAAAATGAAAATGAAAATGAAAATGAAAATGAAAATAGTTTTAAATATATGTTTTTTACAATTGAAAGTGATTTTTTGGATAATCTTCCTAGTAATATTTCTTGGATACAAATAAAAAAACATGCTAATAGATTATACAATCAATTTTTTTATTGTAACAAACTTTCAGTTCAATGTCAACTAATGATGCAATTAATGAGAATGCAAAAAATGAGAAAAATAATGAAAAATTTAGGCATTTTTGTTAAACAAAGAAGAAAAGATCAATCAGTAAAACATGTTGTCTACAATTTCTAGTGTCATTCAGTCCATTGGAAAAAATAGTCTATTTTGTTATTTTTATGATGTTTCTTGATATATAAGTTAAATTACTTTGCATACTAACATGATTATGTAGGAATGTGGTATTAATATGCCACTTGAAACAATAAGGGAATTTATATCAATTTTGTTTTGTGAAAGATCTAATGAAAAATTATTCTATTGAAGTTCTTATATTTCTGGACAATGCACTAGTTGTGGAAATATTTCATTCTTTAGAGTTTGAATGCATGAAAGTGTTGATAATGATTTTGGAAAAAAATTAGTTGATGCTAAAAGATTTAAGAATGTTAACTATTCTCTAAAAGATGGAAAAATTGGAAAGCATTGTGATTTAGTTACATAAAAAGTTAATGTACATGCATTCATATTAGAATTTATGAATAAGATTATACCAAAATATGCCATGCACTCTCAACATGCTCAATGGCTTGATGGACTATTTTGCAAATGTAGAAACACATTTCCAATTGGTACTATACTTTCAGTGGTTGATTTTGCCAAAAAATTATACTCTAGCTCCACAAGAGGAAATTCAATCATAGTATGATAATTCAATGCAAGTAGCTATGTTTGTCTATATTGTTTATAGCCATGTAGATGATAGCATAGAGGATGATAATTTTTTTTTGAGGGAGTATCATTTTTATTTGAGTGACAATCGGTTACACTCGTCAAAGTTTATTCAATACTGTTTCAATATATTTTATATAAATTTAAGAGAAAGAGGAATCCAGATGACATAACACCTCATATGGTTAGATAATTGTACAGGACAATTCAAGAATGCTTGAATGTTCTATTGGTTAAGTAGGGTTCACAAGAAACTTAATGTCCAACATATATGGAGCTTTTCTGAAGTTGGGCAAGGTAAAGGAGAACATGATGGAGCTGGTGTGTGTGTCAAAAGAATTCTTGCTAGAGAACTATTAAAATTAAAGGATGCAGTAAAATTTAAAGATGCACGTGGGATTGTGGATTGGTGCAATACAAGATTATCTGCAGCTGGTTTGAGTGAGTACTCTACAGTTCATTTATTCTTTTGGTTGTTGGTTGAAGAAGAGAACATTCTACCTAGAGTTGACCATGATACAATCAATGGATCTACTAAATGGAGTTCATTTAGGAGTTCGATAGCAATCACATGGACTATTTGGACAAGGGAGCTTCCATGTTTCTATCAATTTTGTATCTCAGGAGATTGGGAAGCATGTGAAAATATAGAATGGGTTGAGGAGTGAGAGCAAATATCGTTGAAACCTACACAAGCACACAATCAATATGAAAGAACTATTGGAGAAAATGATCAAGTGTTTGCATCTGAAGATAATGACTGTGTTTCAGACCTTGTACAAGAAGGTAATTTAATTAATATTATTTTAATTTTTTTCACTTTATTAAGTTATTTTGCAATACTAAATTATTTATATGGATAAGTGCAAGTTATTAAATCAAATTTTGTTTGTAGGACATGTGTATGTTGTTGTTGCACCTGAGGGGAATGAAGATGAAACAAAATATTGGTTTTCTTGTTGTGTGGATACTAAACATAATTTAATAGCACCTCAAGAAGACAGTGATGGCTATCATTATCCAACAGGTACAGTGATCCCCTTAAGACATTCCCTTAAGAAAATTTTGATAACAAGTTTTTGATCCCCTTAAGAAAATTTTTAGAACAAGTCTTTGATCCCCTTAAGAAAATTTTGAGAACTTATTTGATGATGGTTTTCATGTTTTCTAATAGGATCGGTGGTGGTTTTTGGCACTTGGCTATGAAAATACTTGATAAGGAAGAATGGTCTACCTGCATTCGAAGATTATGAAACACATAAAAAGATTATACACTATTCACATTTGGTGGTGGCAACAAATATAAAACTAGATCGATATCGTGGAAGACCTATAAGTAAAGTGCTATGGACAATTTCTATGGAAGAGCATGAGACAATCATAGATGCATTACAAAAAAAGAGAGGATGCAGATGGCACAATAGAATAAGTAAATATAGATAAATATAGTTTTAGTTTTATATTATCCTTTTAAATAGATTAAATACATGTTTTGATATTGGTCAAGTGTGTTATTAGTTGAAATTGATTTAAATTGTCCTTTTATAGATCCTTAAGCCATAATCACAAAAGGAGAGTCCATGCAGATTCAACCTAGACAACATGGAATACTTGGTAAAAATAGGTAATTATTAGTTAAATTATATTTAAATACACGTTTTGATTATATATTGATATTGTGTGTACATTAATATTTAAAATTGATTTATTATCCTTTTTTTGTATCCTTAAGCCATCATTGCATTGATCTCATACTTTGAAACAAAAAGGAGAGGATGTCTGGATTCAACCTACACACATGTGTGGAATACTTTTAAATATAGGTACTTGAAACATTCATGAAAAAACTCATTTTATGTCTAACAAATATATATATTACATTTTTCCAACAAGAGAAATCATGATCTAGTAGATAGTCATAAAATATATACTATTATAAATTCATCATTATAAGTTCATAAATTCAACCAAATTCATAAATTCATGTCACTATAAATACCCATACAACCAAAATCATAAATTCACATCACTAAAAATATCCATCCAACCAAATTCATAAATTCATCACACAAAATATCCATCAAACCAAATTCATAAATGCATAACTATAAGATCATTGTCTTAATTTATAAAGTATTCTGGCTCTCTACTGCATCTCTTCATTTCTTTGTGTTTTCCTTTTCAAAATCCGAAGTTCTTCTCTCCTCTATCCATTGTCGATGCTCATCTAAGATCCCACCCTAACAACATCAACAACATTTTGCATCCTAGATGCAAACATCGTCAAAGGTAGTGTGATACATTCTTCATTTTGAATAATGATTTGATCTTGAATGGTTCTAACATTGGCATTGATTCATGCTTGCAAGTGAGCACCATCGATTTCAGGTGGTGGCTTGGTGGGGGGTTATGAGGTGGAGTGGGTGGAGGCGGAGGTGAAGGTGGTGGAGATGGATGGTGTGGATGTGAATTACAAAAATTATTGAATCAATCTATGTGATCTATAAGATATAAGTGGACCTGCATTAGATTTGTAATTTCAAAATTTAAGATACATGTTTAGGAAATACCCTTAAACCATTCAATATAAATGGCCTAATTGAATACAAATGATAAAATGTGTAAGCCTCATTTATGTCTAAGGCATGCTACTTGAATGAAAAAATAATTAACTATTAATATAGGACAATTTATGAATGCTTTAGGGTTTATGGTTTAGAGTTTAGGATTTATATTTTAGGGTAATAGGATGGCTTAAGGGGATCTATGTAGTAAGGTCCTAGTGCAAAATGGCATGGCTTAAGTGAATAAAATTTGGTGAAGATGCTCGAGGCAACCAAATTTCATTAAGGTCGTAGGAAACTTCACCAAATTTTATTCACTTGAACCATGCCATTTTGTCTTAGGACCTTACTAGACATATATCCCCTTAAGCCATCCTACCATCCTAAACCATAATTTGATCAAACTAGATCATGAAATCTCATTCATATTATAATCTTGCATGATCTTATTATTGTTAAATTTGGTTGCCTTGGGCAACTTCACCAAATTTTGAGAACTTATTTGATCCCCTTAAGAAATGCCATATTAGGACCCCTTAAGATATCCTAAAGTATGTCTTAAGGGGATCTATGTAGTAAGGTCCTAGTACAAAATGACATGGCTTAAGTGAATAAAATTTGGTGAAGATGCCCAAGGCAACCAAATTTCATTAAGGTCTTGGGCAACTTCACCAAATTTTATTCACTTGAGCCATGTCATTTTGTCATAGGACCTTACTAGACATAGATCCCCTTAAGCCATCATATCACCCTAAACAGTAAATTGATCAACCTAGATCATGAAACATCATTCATATTATAATCTTGCACGATCTTATTATTGTTAAATTTGGTTTCCTTGGGAAACTTCACCAAATTTTGAGAACTTCTTTGATCCCCTTAAGAAATGTCCTATTAGGACCTCTTAAGAAATCGGTTTATGGTTTAGGGTGAGATGATGGATTAAGGGGATCTACGTAGTAAGGTCCTAGGACAAAATGGCATGGTTTAAGGGAATAAAATTTGGTGGAGTTTCCTAAGGAAACCAAATTTCATTTTAAGGTCTTATGACAAAATGAATTCTTTAGGGTTTAGGGTTTAGATTTTAGAGTTCAGGGTTTGGGGTTTAAAGGGAACTTAGGGTCAAGTTTGGATGGCCCTTGGAATAATGGACTTGTAAGTTAGTGAGCAACATTTTCTTGTGGAACAATTGATTGAGATAGCTCTTATTCCAACTAACCAACCTAGATCATGAAATCTCAATCATATTATAATCTTGCATGATCTTATTATTGTTAAATTTGGTTGCCTTGGGAAACTTCACCAAATTTTGAGAACTTCTTTGATCCCCTTAGGAAATGTCATATTAGGACCCCTTAAGGCATTGGTTTATGGTTTAGGGTGATAGGATGGCTTAAGGGGATCTATGTCTAGTAAGGTCCTAGGGAAAAATGTCATGGCTTAAGTGAATTAAATTTGAAGTTGCCCAAGGCAATCAAATTTCATTAAGGGCCTAGGAAAAAATGATGGCTTTAGGGTTTAGGGTTTAGAGTTTAGAGTTTAGATTTTAGGGTAATAGGATGGCTTAAGGGGATCTATGTAGTAAGGTCCTAGGACAAAATGACATGGATTAAGGGAATAAAATTTGGTGGAGTTTCCCACTTGAGGCATCCACATTTCATTTTAATGTCCTAGGATAAAATGAATGCTTTAGGGTTTAGGGTTTATGGAACTTAGGGTGAATTTTGGGTGGCCCTTGGAATAATGGACTTGCAAGTTAGTGAACAACATTTTCTTGTGGAATAGTTGATTGAGATAGCTCTTGTTTTGACTGACCAACCTAGATCATGAAATCTCATTCATATTATAATCTTGCACGATCTTATTATTGTTAAATTTGGATTCGTTGGGAAACTTCACCAAATTTTGAGAACTTCTTTGATCCCCTTAAGAAATGCCATATTAAGACCCCTTAAGACATTGGTTTATAGTTTAGGGTAATAGACTGACTAGTTTATGAATATTTTTAATTTTATGAATAGATTGACTATTTTTGTAATAGAAACACATAATTATGTATTATTAAGATTGAGTTTGATGTATATTTTAACTTGATTTTTTTTAATTGAATATAAGATTATTTTATTTAACAATTTTTTCATTAATATTTCCCACTTAAATGAATTTTATGATATAAAATGTATAATAAAATTAGTTAATGTTGAATCTTATTTTATTTTGGATTGTTTGGAATTGAAAGAACCTAAAAGAAAGAAAAGAAAAATATTTAGATTCTTTTACTGTCTAGGTAACTAGTGCAAATTGAGATTTTAGTCTAAACTAGAAGCCTAATTAACAATTAATTGACTAGAATGAGAGTTAAAAGATTGTCGAAAGACAAGAGAAAACACATGAAAACAAGAAATGGAAACAAGGTATAACTAAGAGAAATCAAAATATAAAATAGAAATGAATGCAAATATTATCTAATTAAGTGACAATTGGAAATGGATTGTACAAGGATTTAGAAATTTTCTAACTAAATTTGCAATCAAACATTGATAATTTATGAATTATAACTATTCTTTAACATATTGCTTTCTAATCTAATTATAATTTAACATTGAAAGTAAAGGTTAACATATTGTTTTCTCCATACAATGCAAATGAAATTTAAAACATTTAAGCAATGCAAATTAATTTTTTCCATTATCAAATATTCTTGAGCTCAAAATTAGGGTTTCCAAATGCAAAATGATTTGTTTGATTTCAATTTAGGGTTTTAGCAAAAAAAATTGTTTGAATTCAATTTAGGGTTTCAAGAAGGAATTAGGGTTTTTAATGCAATTTTTTTGTTTCATTTCAAACTAGGGTTTTCAAATCCCTTTTTTGTTTGATTTGAATTTAGGTTTCAAAAAGCAATTAGGGTTTTGAAATGCAATTTTTATTTCATTCCAATTTAGGGTTTTGAAATGCAATTTTTTTGTTTCCTTTTAATTAGGGTTTTCAAATGCAATTTTTTTTGGTTTGATTGAACAATTTAGGTTTCAAAAGCTAAATTTTGTTCTTAAGATACAATTTAAGGTTGATTTTTTCCTTTCTATTCAATATCCTTAGGGTTTCATTGTATTTTTTCTTCTACTTCTATAAATCATCATTTCTAATATTATAGTTAAATAAAATGCATAAAACGCTAAATAAATTGGAAAAAAAATACAAAAATCTATTATTATATTAAAAATTTGAAAAAAATATGAAAAAACAAAAAAATTAGGGGTGGAGGCACACCTGGAGGTCACATATAATATTGTTGTCGTTCTGGGTATGTGGAAGATCGTGGGGGTCCAAACTCGGCCTCTAAGTGGTGATGAAAATGCATAAAATTAGAGTTAGGCAACTTGACATAAAAATTTGAATAGGTTATTAACATAATTTGAAAAATATGTAAGAACAAAAGTTGTAGCAAATTGAATGTAGTTTCTAGGCTACTAGTCCTTTTTTGGAAAAAAGTAAAATTGTTTTGAGAAAATTTGAAATTTCAATGCAATGGTACTAATTTTTTAGGAAAAAGATAAGAAGCAGGTGTGTGTCTTACCACCCTAAGTACAAGAAAAACATAATATTTTTTTCTAAATTTTTAAATATAAGTAGAGGACACATGTCCCGATGTGCTAGTTTGTTTTTTTGTAATTTTTTTCCACATAAATAATTAGTTATGATTTTTTTACTAGAAATTTTCAGAATTATTAAAACGTCTATGTCTGACCACCATAACTTGGTCAAAATATTATGAAATTCATTTTTTTTTATCCTATAGTATGTGAAGCATAGAATGTGGTGCATCTTGTAGATTCAAAAAATGTTAAGTAGTTTGAAAGTTATAGAAGTTTTTCAATCAACCTATCAATTGGACTTCAAACGTAATGTAGGTAGAAATCAATAATAATTATTTATTTAATTCAAAATAAGGAAAAAGTTATATTGGTGTAAAGTTAAAGTTTTTTCTATAAACCCTTTTCATTTGATGAAATTCGGGTAAAAAAAAGTCGTCAGCCACAAGGGTGAACTTCCGAAAACTAAACAAATTTTTGAAAATATGTTTTTTGGGTTGACTTTCTAGGTTAGGAAATCCCAACCCTAATCCTGAACAAATATTCGTTTTGGTTTGGTAATTAACGAACCAAAATAAATATATGTTCGTAACAGATATATGTTTTGTTTTTTAAAACACATCCATTACTGAATGGATATCCGTTAATTATATTTTTTTATATTAATTATATAATATGTATTATATATATGTATTATGTATTTATAATACATATATTATTATATTATTATATTATATATTAATATATATAATATTGTAATATATATTATATATCGTATATAATATATATTATTATATTATACTATACTATATAGTACATATTTTCTATATAGTATACTATATATTATATATAGTACATACATATTAATTATTATATATAGCATATAGTATATATATGAAATATTTTATATTATATTAATATTATGTAATATATATTATATATTTAATACATAGTATATACTATATATTTATTGATGTGTGGCCAATTCAGAAGAAAGAGAGAGAGAGGGAGTGGGAGGGACTTGAGAGAGAGGGAGAGAGAAAGACCTTAGAAGTAGGAGTGAAAGACCTGAGAGGGATGGGGAGAGAGCTAAGAGGGAGAGAAGGAGAGAGAGAGGAGAGAGAGAGAGAGAGAGAGAGAGAGAGAGAGGAGAGAGAGAGAGAGAGAGAGAGAGAGGAGAAGAGAGGGAGAGAGAGAGAGAGAGAGAGAGAGAGAGAGAGAGAGAGAGAGGAGAGAGAATGGAGAGAGAGGGGAGAGAAAAGAGAGAGGGGAGATAGAGACGAGAGGAGAGAGAGAGGAATGGAGAGTGGAGATAGACAAAGAGAGGACAAAGAGAGGGAGATAGAGAGAGAGGAAGAGAGAGGGAGAGAGGGGGAGAGAGGGAGAGAGACCTGAGAGAGAGGGAGAGAGAGGGAGAGAGTTGAGAGGAAGAGTGTTTTTCGTGTGTTGGGATGGGCTCTAGAATAAGAAGTGATACAACCATCAAAGAAAACCATTGCAACTCAATTCAACATTCTTGCCACTAAAACCTTCAAGTTTAATAACATGCCATTAGATCATTCATGTAAAAGACCATAAAATCATCATGAATAAAAATCACTATCTTCCAATCATGGTACATAAACAAGAACATTATGCAACTTTCAAACAAAATCCTTAGAAGACATCAAGATACATGTTAATTAGATTGTTCATGTGAAATTTATACAATGATTATGATCAAAAAATATGTCATTAGTCAACCATGATGCATGAATAAACACTATATATACTCACTATATACATTAACAAACACTAAATTAATAGATTATTTAATATTTATTACTAAATTTTTGTCTCATCATTATACTATTAAATATTCATAAATTCAACGCTAAAAATATCCATCAAACCAAATTATTTATAAAATATTTATCCAACAAAATTCTTTATAAAATATCCATCCAAGATCAATTTTTTTATAAATATAGGATCATTTTCTTAATAAAGTTTTGCAGCTCTTAGTTACATCTATTCATTTATTTGTGTTTTCCTCTTTAGATTGGGACTGTCTCCTTTCCTCTAGCCATTGTTGATGCTCATCTAAGTCCACTTCCATGGACCTACACGTATCAACAATAGTTTGCATTTTTGATGCAAAACACCTCAATAATGGGTGAACACAGTCTCAATTTTGAATAGCATTAACTTGATCCTGAATAGTTCTAACATTCACATCAACTTGTTCTTGAAAGCGAGCACCATTGGGTGCAGGTGGTGGAGGTGAGGGTTTTCGAGGTGGAGTGGGTGGAGGTGGAGTGGTTGGAGCTAGAGGGTGTGGATCCATGATTTAGATATGAGTGAACCTACATTAAATTTGTAATTGAAAAATGTAAGATACATGTTTAAAATCCCCTTAAACCATTCAATATAAATGACTTAATTAAATACAAATGAAAAAATGTGTAAAGCTCATTTATTTCTAAGGCGTGTAAATGGAAAACAAATAATTGTTAAAGTGATGTGGAATCTCATTTACAAATACATCAAATTTTTACCTCACTGCAATGTGGAAGTGTTAAGCTCCAAATTGATTCAACAAAGGTGGAAGTGTTTTGGGGTCAAACCATAATAGTGGTTTACAAATTTGATGAGGAAGGAAATTTAATTTTTCTTCCTTTCCCCAAACTCAACGAGTTCGGTTGAACTCAATGGTTCAGCCGAACCACCTTACATGTTCGACTGAACCCCCAAAACTTAAACAAAAGTAATAATATTTTAAGGGGTTCGGTCGAACATGGGTTCGACCGAACCCCCTCAAATAAGACATAAAAAAAAATGAACTTGTCACTATCATTTTCACTTTTTTCTGCTTTCTTTGTGCTTGTGTGTGCGGCGAATGACGAACGTGATCTACAAATGGCGAACAAGCTCGACTTCATCTCTCCAGAAAATGAAAACTAAACTTCATTTCTCCAAATTTCATCAACCCAACTTGCATATCAAGCACCAGGTTTGTCAAATTTTAATTTCGTAGAGTTCAAAATGCATTTGTTTGTTAAATTTTGAAACCCTAAATGCAAAAGTTTTCAAATTTGTTGAATTGAAACTGCATTTTTTTGAAAGTTTCTAAAGCCTTTTCAACATACACTATTTCTATGATACATTTCTACTCTATCAAAAAATTAACATGCCCTGTCTATGCTTCCACATTTTGCATACATTTCTACCAAGGCACCTCCAATTTATTTGAGGCATTATATCAAACAGTTCATTAACAAATTTATTTGAGGCATTATATCAAACAGTTCATGGTAATTTTTGATGGAGTATAATAGAAATAGTGTTTCCATTGTATGCACTCTATATCAAACAATTCATTAACAAATTTATTTGAGGCATTATATCAAATAGTTCATGGTAATTTTTGATGGAGTATGATAGAAATAGTGTTTCCATTGTATGCTATCAAACAGGTCATTAAAAAAATTATTTGAGGCATTATATCAAACAGTTCATTAACACATTTATTTGAGAAATTATATCAAATAGTTCATTCAATATAAAGTTTAGGGTGCATACAATGGAAACTTGGATAAAATTCTTCATATTTTTCCTTTGAGTCTTATGGCATTACTCCAAAAATGGCTGGTGAACTAAATGTATGAATCGAAGAATAAATTTAGAGGAAAGAAACTAGATTGTTTGAATGAAATGTATAATAAAATAGTTTTATTAGTATTATAAGGAATGAAGGTATTATTAAATTTTCTAGTATTAGAAAAATATAAAAATATGTCCACTTTACTATATATATATTTAAAACTATTCTTCATATATCCATGCTAAAACTATTAAAAATTAAATTACATAAATCAATTTTAAATTTGTACAAAGAAATAAATGACTTCGACTAAGAGCGAATATTTAAAATATAGCTATCCTCTTTGCAAAATCCAATTTGATTTGAGATATTTATGGACAAAAAATATGGATGAGCATGAGGTAAGTAAGAAAGAATAACCTTAATTTATATCTTTCCTCCTCAAATAATTTCACGTTTAAAGAGTTTCTTAAGGCATATCCAATTATGAAAAACTATTATATACTTGTTATAACTATCTTAAAGCATATCATGAATAAATTGAAAGGATAAAGAGTAAATCACTGAAAACACATACATAAATCATAGAAGTAAATTGATTAATATAAGGAGATTCAAGTCGCTGGATAATTTTTTCCAAGGAGTGGAAGAGGTTAAGAAGGAACCATCAAATAAATATAATATTTTAAATACTTTAAAAGAAAAATACATTTCTCCCTGCTCTAAATTGAAATGGTATTCCTTCTAAGATGATAATAATTGAAAAAGAAGAAAATAATCATTATGAAGATCAAGTACCATTGATAAGTTTTAAGAGATCAAATAAAATATTCAACAACAAAAGAAAAAAGAGAAAATAGTTAATGCTAAAGAAACAACTACAACCAAGCTACTATGTTAATAAATTCTCCTCTTATGTAGTCTTCATTTCCCTATAAATTGTGGCCTCCTTGTACAAATTAGCTATTGATCACCATAGTGAAACAAATTTAACATTTTGAAATGGTTAAACATTATTATTATTTTTATTTGTATAAGTATAATTATTATGGGTTCATTTCTCCTCTCCTACTCTTCCTAATAAGGTTCTATTTTACAAGCCTCATATAAATGTTAGGGTTCTAACTTCTAAAAATTGAATCGTGTCAACTTAATCTCATTAGACAATGCTCCCCTAGTATTAATGGGGCCAACTTTTTATCTATCAAACTCGGCTATGTTTACATTGAATAAGAATTTGATACCTTTATCCTGATACTTGAACTAAGATATCTTGGCTCTAATTTTAGTCATTTTATCTAAAAATTATTGGCGACATATCCATTCGTGTTTAGTTTTAATCATTTATTATTGAAATTAATTATTACAAGGAGATTCTTGAAGCTTGTATTCCATCCTCACAATTTTTATTCTAAATATTTGACATTTTCTTTCAACTTAAAATCTAAATTTTATCCTTAATGTTATACATATTTTTCTAGGATAACACAGATTCATTATATTTCACTAAATGTGTTTAGGCATAGAAGAAAAACCTTCAATATATCTTTAATATAACTTGATACCATCAAGATAATCCCACCTTTCATTGCATTAATATCAAGGTTAACTAACCCTTACTCTTTACATGCTTTTCAATTAGAGTATCCTCTAGTAAAAATAGAAACATTAATAGTGTGGTTATTAAAGAGTGTCTAGGGATGCACACATCACTATTATTAATAAATTATAAGATTGTAAGAAATGTTTATGGAAGAAATAACTATCTAATAGAGAATATAATGTATTAGTACATATCTAACTATTACATATTTTAAATAAAGCCCCTTTAAATCTATCTTATTGCTATTTAATGAGTCAACTAGGTTAAAAATTATTTTCATCTTATTCCCCCAAAATTCATCACCTTTACAACAAAACTTGATTTCATCTAATTTATCTTATTTATTCTCAAATCATATTAAAATCACTACCTTAAACTCTAAGAAATATTTGGTAAGTTATTTATTTTATCTTCATTTACAAAGGGGTGTGAAGGGGATTTAGAACCTTTTAAAGTTTCTTTCAAAATAACTAGGAAGATTTTATTCATTGCCTTTCTTGTTGCTTTTAGGATTAGTGTAATGAATTTTGTGCCTTCATTCTTAAAAATTCTTATATCAACTCATTTAGCATTTCCATGATCTTTTTATATGGGAAAGGTCAACATATAATGAGGTAGACACTTTCCATTTTTTTAATTCCTTAAATAATTCTTTCTAGGGAAACTTTTAGTCTTTTCAAACACCTTACAAAAATATGATAAATGTGTGACTATTTTTCTTTCCACTCTATAAATTTTTGATGTGCTTGGATATATAATTGAGATGATTCACTCATAATGTAATGATAAAAAATTAGTATATATGAAAGAAATATTTTCGAGACATCAAACTACCATTCTACCTGACTCTCACATGGAAATAAGAATATTATTTTGTTTTAACTAAAGAAATTGTGTGTACTCTATCTTGAAAATTACTAATTAATTTTGAATTATATAATTATAATTTAAAATAAGAGCATCCTTTGTAACATGGAATAGATAGGTTAATTTTAATGAAGTAAAATATGTTTTTATATTAAGAAAAAATTACAAATATATGGAACTCATACATTGAGAAATTGACTAAGATATAACTCTATATGAGAATTAAGATGCTCGAATAATTTATATACCTTCTTTCAATAATTAACATTAGAAATTAATACTTGGCTCATATTGTATACCCACCTCCCAATGGTCTTGGAATGGATTCATTTAGATGGAGAAGGATTTCAAAAGGCTCATGGTACTTGTGGACCCCTCAAAGGCATGATATATAACACATGAACTTTATTTATGAAATTTGGTCTTTTGTTGTTGGCTTCTAGTATGAATGTTATCTATAAGGTGGAATTATTAGTTGAGACTCTCAATCTTCCATTGTTGGTTTCTAGTGTGATTATACAATATGGTCACCAAACTATATTAATTTCTAATGTTAATTATTCAAAGAAGGTTTTGTTTCATAAGAAGAGACCTATGTTCACATATTCCAAGGGATGTTATTATCCACAATGCATGACACTTCTTCACATCTCTACCAAGTTCTAAACAGATACAGATCTGCCATTTCCATGGAGGAGATTGATGATTTAAAAAGAAAATATCATGTCATTTCTTTCTTGAGAAGTCATGTTTGCATTCATGATTTGTAACTTCCATCTTCATCCAAAAAGAAATTATGTTATCATTATGTGCCTGATATTAAAAAAAATCAAAACTTTCATTTGAGCATGATCGCCAACACAAAGGTAAACAAGTGGAAACAAAAGAAAGCTCAGTTAATGGCTTTCAACATGTTGGTGGAAAATCTGCATCTTTTTGAAAGTGGCTTCCTAGCTTATCAGTCTTATGTTTAGTAAGGTTTTGTAATCTCCACTGTGTTATGTATTCGGGTCACAGGTATATCTAGTATGATGTCTTCTTTTGGGTATTTTGGGTGCATAAGAGAATGTGCATATGTACTGATGTATTCAACCAATGTGCTTTTTTAACATTGTAATCAGACAATTGGTCATTTGTACTAGGACCTCACTGGTCTTTTTGATATTTTGTAAAATTTGTTACTCGGACTGCAACTGGGGGTTTTCTTAATGGTTCTTTCCCGCTAGTATGTTTGCTTGAACCAGCTATATGTAAAATATTATATATAAATAAAATTATAAGTGGTCTCCCACTTTTGCTTAAAAAAAAGGTTCTTGTAAATATCCACATCTTTTTCCTTGACACAGTTGCTATTTCTTAAAAGATTTCTTATGATTTTTCATAATGTTGGTCAATACTTTACTGTAAATATTCTATAGTCATGCTCTTAAATGTCATAAGAATATGTCATAAGAGGGTTTCATCTTATAAAGCTATAATAATATTATATGCATTTAGAACATCTTAGACACCTCCCTTGAAGCATTCAACAAATGACAAATAACTACCAACACAAAGTGATGCCTCATTTCCTAATATGAGGACAAAATAATAAATCAAAATATTAGGATGCAAGGTTGACCCACCTTTCCCAATACTTGGCTAAGTTTATCATCTATTGAGGAGTGGATCCCAACAACAATTGTGCTTAGTGCTTACTACTAATCCAAGGAATACCTATTCATTTTTTCTTTATTGTATGCCTAATGATTCCTCATCTCAAGTTAAATTGTGGGAATGGATTTTTATGCCCTCCCTATGACTAAATGGATACAATGAGGTGAATATGATATGGTGGAAAAAACAAAGATACAAGTTGGTTTAGTTCTCATAAACTCTCTAAAAAATAATTGAATTCCTACATCCTAACTAGAAATACCATGAGGGGTTTAGATCCCATTTTAGACAAAAAATATTCTTATACTGATCAGTATTTCACTTGGACCAACTAAAGATATGGTGAACTAAGGGAAACTTAGTTGTATTGATAGATTAAAACATAGTTATTTCTCTTTCCATTGTCCCCTCTCCACAAAACACCCTTATTTAAGTAGATTCTATTAAACCTATCTCACATATCACCTCCCAATTCTTTAAACTTTTCAAACTTCTTATTTAGGTCATACCTAATAATCTATCCTTCAAGCTCAACACTTCCCACCTCAATCAAATTGATAACCTTGCTTCCCTAATATCCCTTTAGTTGATGTTCCTAGACCTCATCAAAATGGTAAGTGGATACAATTGTGGAATGATGCGATTAAATCTATTGCACTACATTACTATGATCTTACAATAAGAATATGGCTAGAAAGAGATCTAGAATGGAAAAAAAAAAGGATCCAAATAGAAAAAAAAAACTTTTTTTCTCTTTAGCACTTAGTAATAACTTTTCTACAATGAGTGGTTGCTTCCGTTGAAATAAAACTTAAAAGATTTGAACTTAATTGTGGTAGAGGATCTCAATTAAGAGATAGGCTACATTGGATGAAAGGATATAAGGGATACAAATTATTTTTTAGTTATCTCGAACATATTTACATTCTCGAGAGTGGATAATATCTATCGTTGATCAAGAGAGGTAGTTCCATGACAACTCTAATGATATTAAATCCATTTTCCTCCAACATTAAAAATAATTTTTAATTGATCTAGTTGAAGGAGATCCATGTCAAGATATAGTGAAAAATTATGGGCATAACAATTATATATTTTTTAACATATATATAATGTATGGTTGGATTAGTGAGATATTTATAACAAGTATGCAATATGAAGTCAAAATTTATTAGATTTGATTCTTAATAAATTAGTTTTAACGATTCAATTTATAGCTTTATGCAATCTATAAGTTTAAATAGTTTGATGGTATCTAAACTTTATACATATAAAAATATGATAAATGTCTGATTATTTTGTTTTCCAATCTATAATTTTTTGATGTTCTTGGCTAAATTTCCTTCAAGAATTGAGGATCTACTAACCTAACAAAGACAGTAAATTGCAAGAGGTAAGTATTATTTTTAGAGAGTTAATTTGTTTCAATTTCTCATAGATTGTTATTTGGATTCTCTTTGATGTAATGTTTCATTGATCAAGTGTGGTTTATTAGTTATTCACATATTTTACTGACACAAGGTACAAGTATGTAAAATTGCAAACAAAATTTGGGAAAGAATCCCAAGGTTGAACTATGTAGAAGAGGAGATTCCCATTGGAAAATTTATGGAATATTTTCAAAAATTGATATGACCATACATACAACATTCCTTTTTGCTAAGTGGAAAGCACAACAATTTCAAACATTGAGAGAAATATTGAGAGATACTTTCCCACATGGAACAATTCTATCAGTAGTTGACTTTGCAGAAAATTACTCCTTTGTACATCAAAAGGAGATTCAATCAGAGTATTACTTTTCAAAGAAGATCACTATTATGGTTCATGTGTATTTATCCAGCATATGCACAATTAAGTGGATGGTGTTGAAATTGAGATGAAGAATCATACATTAAGAAAAGAATATCTACTTTTATATTAGTGATGATAAAGAGCATGACACACTTTTTGTCCAACATTGCTTTACAATATTTTTTGAGAATTTGAGAAGCAGGGGTGTAAAATTTGAAAATCATTTTGTATGGTCAGATGGATGTGCAACACAATTTAAATCTTCATGGCCATTCTATGCACTTTGTAGATATCATAAAATATACAAAATACTACATGTTTGGAGTTTTTTTGAGAGTGGGCATGGAAAGGGTGAGCATGATGGAGCAGGAGCTTGCATCGAATGAGCTTTAAGAAAGCATCAAATGAGTTATCTAGAAGATCGTCTAGACAATGCACATGATGTTGTTGAATGGTGCAACAAACACTTTGCATCAAATGTGGTTGGAACATCTTCAAGAATAAACTGACACATTCCACATAAAGTGTTTTGGGAAATATCAAGTATGTATAAATTACATTAAATCAAAAATTTGAATTTATTTAAATTTAAAATATATATACATATTTGTTCACATAAGTTTTTTGTTGTACATATGTATCTAGGTGTGGATAGAAGATCGATGCATGGATGCAAGAGGGTAGAAAAAACAAGATCTTTACATTGTGTTAGGAGTTTAGATAGTCGCCATGGATGGATATTAGACACAAGGGATTACTCTTGTTTTTTTGCATTTGGGTGCATTGAGGAAACTCTGTTATGCGTGCAACAGTAAGAACTTGGATATGTGTTGGTAAATGGATATGGGTGCACCCCAGTTTGTTTCAGAAACATATGATGAAAAAAGGAAGAAAAGATTTGAGAACATTCCTTTGGTTTCAATTAGTTATTATATTTCAGGATTGGTTAGAAAGAATTACGATATGGTGCCAGCCATTTAAATATGTATATATCTAGTTAATGATCTTTAGTCTAGAAAGTTCTATTTTTTTTGATAAATTTTCCATGTAAATTTGGTGTATGGGAGATGTTTTTGCAGTCATAGTAGAGCCTAGAAACATAGAAGGTGTTAGTTATTATTTAATGTGTTGCATAGAAGAGAGGAAGAAACTAACAAAACCTAAAATAAGTGATGAAATGTCACGACATAGGTGAGTTTGAATTTAAATTTTATATACATTGTATTCACATGTGCACATTACATTATAAAAATTAAATATATATTGTACAAACCTTGTGCACGAAAATATTGCACACAAGTTCATATGTCTTACCTTAGGTTCATGTTTACCATGCAAGTTCTCTTGTAGTAAAAGGGACATATCTAAAACAAGTCAAATTTGTTTAGCATGGGATTCATTTTGTTGACTATCAACCTGATAACAAGGTATATCAATATAGTCACTTAATAATTGCTACCACTCTACATCTTCATGCAGTTCCACATGCATGTGGCTGAAGAAAATGGAGACTAGATAGTGATGATCATCAAAAAAATTTACATGTTATTGAAGAGCGGGTTGAACCAGAATATTTGACTTAGATTATATCCTTGGTTTTCAAGTTCACTTGTAACCCTATACATGTTCAAATGAGAACTTATAGTAACTTGTACATAGTTTTAAATCATTTTGTGTAAATTACAATTATATGTACATATTTGTTCCATGGAAAATTCTTAAGTTCAAAAATCTTTGATAGCATCATCTCTCACTTTTTTTGGTTGCATGTAAACCCATATATATGCTTTCAATACTTATTTGAAACGTAGTGATTTTTTTTTAAATCATTTTTCCTAAATTACAATTATATGTACATATTTGTTCCATGGAAAATTCTTAAGTTCAAGAATCTTTGATAGCATCATCTCTCACTTTTTTTGGCTGCATGTAAACCCACATATGTGCTTTCAATCCTTATTTGAAATGTAGAGAATTTTTATAAAATCATTTTTCCTAAATTACAATTATATACAAGTTATATTTGTTTCATGCAATTCTTAAGTTCAAGAATCTTATATACACTTATATACAACTTATATAATTTCCTCCATCGAATTGTTCCATGGGAAACTATGTAAATTTTATAATTAAGTATTATCTAATTATAAAATTATTGTACACATATATAAAACATA